>VDFB02127403.1:0-33683 GCA_007258455.2 Sequoia sempervirens | reverse complement strand
CACCATTCTGAAGGTTTGTGTAAGATTTCATGTCCAACCGTGCATAAATGCAAACTTAATAAAAATGGTAGCCCTACCAAATTTAGCCCTTATTGAAAAGAAACAACATTTTTTTGGGTGATGCAAGATTTCTCTTACACCCTAGATGCTCATGCATCATACACCTGGGATAATTTGAAAAGTGACCTTGTCACTTCTCAAGAGTTAGAGGGAAACCAAGTTGGTTAAGCTCAGTCTTAGATAACTATGACGAATATTCATCTAGCCTTCCTCTCCATTTCACTAGGTACTCGACATAATACCTATTTCTTGTGCTTCTACCAACATGGCTATCTAAAATTTCTTCCATCTCTTCCTTCTCTGAAGTAGGTGTTGGAACATTCCACCGCGCCTCTATCAATTAATTCTCCTTATCTCCTTCATGATATTTTGTCAAATCAATAATGTTGAACACAGGTGAAACATGAATCTCACTCGACAACTCTACCTCATAAGCATTTCCTGAATCTTGCTTCTTTTGGATCTTGCATGGTCCAAACTTCTTCATCTTTAACTTATATGTACCAATTGGAAACCTCTCCTTTTTTAAATGAGTCGTGACTTCCTCTCCTACCTAGAACTCTATATACCTCCTTTTCTAATTTTTCTTAGCCTTATATGTGAGTTCATCTTATTAATATGTTTCTTCACCTCTTCATGAAAATTCTTTAGGTGCTCAACAAAATCTTCAGCCTCGACACTACTCTTCTCCCCTTACCCATCTTTCTCAATTCAGAAGCAATTCTTGCACTACTCCCATACACAATTTGGAATGGTGATTTACTGGTGCTCCTATTGACATAATTGTTATAAGCAATTTTTTTCTATAGTAAAATCGAATCCCATCCCTTGGCTTTGTCCCCTACTAAGCATCTCAATAGGTTATCCAAACTCCTATTCACCATCTTTGTTTGTCCATCTATCCGTGGATGGTGTGTAGACTTAAACTTCAAATTATTCTTCACCTTATTCCATAATGTCCTCCATAAATACCTAACAAACTTGGTATCTTGATCTAAAACTATGCTCTTGGGTAGACCATGTAGTAACACCACCTCTCTGAAAATAACTTTGCAACATGAATAACACCACTAGTATTATAACATGGAATGAAGTGTGTCATCTTCAAAAATCTATCCATCACCACAAATATGGAATCATGTCCTCGACAATCCAAGAACAAAATCCATACTAATGTCCTCTCATGGACTCTCAGGTATAGGTAATAGTTAATACAATCTAGTATTTTGACTTGTTCCTTCCACCATCTAGCATGCTTTGCAACTCTGCACAAAATTCTTCACATCCTACTACAACTGTGGCCAATAGTAACACTTACCAACAATAGCAATGGTCTTATCTTGATCAAAGTGTCTAGCTAATCCTCCATTGTGTTTCTCCTTGATCAGGTTCTCTCTCATGGAACTCCTTGGAATGCACAATTGATTCCCTCAAAACAATGTACCATCTTGGAATGTAAAATCCAACCATCTCGTCCTATCCAAAGTGATAGGCTCCATGCAATCTCTCTAAGCCTCTACAAAATTAGGATCCTCAAGATACAAGCTCTTGAGTTCATTGAACCCAACAACTTCAATTTGCATTTTTGTTAACAAATTTTGCCTCCTACTTAAGGTATCTGAAACTCTGTTATATCTTCCACTTCCTATGTTTCAAAACAAATGTATAACTTTGAAAAAATTCAACCCATTTCAAATGTATTGGATTCAACTTCACTTGAATATTTAAATATTGTAAAGCTTGATAATCATTAAATAAAATAAACTCTTTTGGCAACAAATAGTGTGTCCATTTCTTCAAAGCCTGAACTATAGCATAAAAATCTTGATAATAAACATAATACTTTTTTGCATCATTCAACTTTTCACTAAAATGAGCAATAGGTTTACCTTCTTTACTTAAAACAGCTCCAATGGCAGTACCACTAGCATCACAATCTACCTGAAATAACTTGTTGAAATCTGGAAGTGCCAAAACAAGTTGCTCTGTAACTTTCTTCTTCAACATATCAAAACTTTTTTTTGCTCTTGTAGTCTACTTAAACTCTTTTATATCCCCTCTCATTTTTCTAGTTAGAGGTGCACAAATACTACTGAAACCTTTGATAGACTTCTTATAAAAATTTATCAAAACCGTGAAAAGATTCACCTCCCATAACACTTTTGGGTGTAGGTCATTCAACAATAGCTATTCTTAGATCCATCTTAGACCTTTCATCTAGGAGCAATAACTCCGAGGTACACCAACTCTCTCTTCATAAAACTACACTTCTTCAAAATGATCAACAACTTCTCTCTCTTAGCTTCTCAATTTTTTTTTTTTATATGCATCAAATGCTCCTCCAATGTCTTTCTAAAAGATAAAATCTCATCCAAATAAATAATGAAAAATTTACCTCAAAACTATTTCAATACCTCTTTCACGAGCCACATGAATGTGCACAGTGGTGAATACAGCCTGCAAGGTATGATCACAAATCACCAGATAAACCCTTTGGTCTTAGTTGTCTTCCATTCACCTCCTTCTATAATCTGGATCTAGTGTTAACCACTCTTTAGATCTACCTTCGTGAAGTACTCAACTCCACTCAAACAATGCATGATGTCATCCATCCTTAGTAAGGGAAATCTATACTTGATGGTGATCTTGTTGATGGCTCTGGAATCTGTACACATCCACCATTCCTCATCCTTCTTTGGTGCTAGTATTGCAGTACTGCACATGGACTCAAACTCTCTCTAATCAATCCCTTTCGCAACAACTCTTACACTTTTCGGTTCAACTCTTCACTCTCTGGTAGAGTCATATGATGATCTACCTTATTCGAAAAACCAGCTCCCGGAATTAGGTCTGTTTGGTGGCTAATCTTCCTTATGGGAGGAAAACCTTCAAGTTAATTATCAAAAACAATACACTGAAACTCATTCAACAAATTTGAAACCTCTATAGGTACCTCATTAGTATCTTCTTTATCAACTCTAGGGATCAATGTGAAACAAATATGCTCGTGTCTCATACCTTCTAGGAACTTTCTTCCATCAACCAAACAAATCCTTGCATGAATGCATACCTTTTCTTCTACCTCCTTTAGGGGTTTCAACTTATGATGAACACCATCCTTTGTCAAGGAATAGATGTTAGCATTTCCATCATGCACCGCTCGTTGATCAAATTGCCACGGTCTACCTAACAACATGTAACAAAACCCATCCTAATAGTTACCAATATTAAACTTTACCAAACATTGTTCATTAACTAATGCTCTATGGCCCTTATGCAACCATGAGATTCGGTATGTATTTGGATGCCTTCTCCTCTCCAGCTGCAACTTAGTAACCATTTCCTCTAAAACAAGATTATCAATTCTACCTCCATCAATGATAACAATACAAACTTTACCTTCACACTTGCATCGAATGTGAAATAGGTTCTTTCTTTGATTTGGTTCCTTCTCCTCATTCAGTAAGGCTCTTCTGACAACAAGAGCCTCTCCTCTTTCAACGTCTTCAGAATGTAAAGATTGAGCATCTTCATCTACATGTGCAACTTGTGCATTTCCTTCAATTCTTCTATTTGTCCTCCCTTGATTTTGAGATCACTCGTAGGCTCTATTTCCTTCTCTGCATTGAAAATAGGTTCCACGAAAGCCTCATCTTCCTGGTCCTCGTCCAGATCTTTCTCTTCCTGTTTGGTCTCCATTATTTGATCTCGAGGTCACTAGGTATTATCTCCCTTCTGGTTCTAACTACTATTGGATCCTTCAATCTTCTTTTGATCTTCACTTCGGCCTCCATTTGACCGTCCACTAGTCTTTCCACCATGACCTCCACCTCTTTGCTTGTTCTCAAACCTTTTATTCAACTTCTCTTCCACCTTTAGGGAAAACTAATATGCATCTTCAATCGCGGTCATCCTCACCAAACTCAACTCCTCTTGGATGCTTGGTTTCAACCCATTAATGTAATGGGCAACCTTCTCCTTGTTGGCCTCAAAATGGACTATTCTAATCAAGACCTTGTAGAATTCTTCTATGTATTCTTTGACAGATTTCCCTACTTGCTTCAATCCTTGCATCTTCTTCAGCAAATCCAATTCATAATCTATAGGAATGAATTGCCTCATTGGTTTCTCCACCATCTGACCCTATTTGGTTATCTTCTATTTACCTCTTCGGTTTCTCCTCTGAGGTCTCCTCTTGTAGATTATGAGGCTACTCTTAGGGTCCCCTTTAAGTAAGTTTAGTCTTTAGAGGAGAATCTAAAGCACTTAGAATTTTCTTAATTGTGACAACTTGCTTACTCAAGTTAGCCCTATTGTTGGTAATCTGAGAGACTTGCTCATCACAGATCGTAAGGGCCTTGTGTTTATTCATGCATTAACAAACATAGTTGAAACTCATGTAACTTCATAAACGTTGGTCTTGATTCAACCTCACAATGCTTAATCGAATGTCACTTGCACCCAATTGGGTATTTCATGCTTGAGGTGTTTGTTCACATGGTAGATGGTAATCCTACTATAACCCCTATGTCTTCTACTAATAACACAAACACTATGTCTATTCCTCCTATTACTCTTGGAGTTAATATGTCTCAAAATCCTTTTGGGTATAGCATCCCTCCTCCACCTAGTTCTACACTTCAAACTCCCACAGTGCAAGCTTCCTCTGCAATGGCTAATCTACCTCCCCCACCATCTAATCCTATCTTGAGCATGTTGTTGCAAAACATGGGTCAAATGTAGTCTCGGCTTGCTAATCTAGCTAATGCTAATACACAATCCACACTTACTCCTTACTATCATTGCATCCATCTTTCTTTGAACACTTTGAATTCTCCCATTCCCCAAGGGATTGAGATACCTAAATTTGACAAGTACAGTTGTAAGGGAGATGCATAGATACATGCCAATTCCTTCACTTCTCTTTGTAATGATTTCTTGCATCAAGACCACCTATTAGAAAAATCGTTCCCACATTTCCTTAAGGATATTGTGTTGGAATGGTTTTTCTCATTGCCCAATAATTCTATCTTTTCTTTTGATCATCTCATGAATCAATTCTTACAACGGCTTTAGGTGAACATTGGCACCAAGATCACTATCACTAATCTTGTCCTTTGTAAGCAATAACCTAATGAGAAGTAAACTAATTTTATTGCTCATTATCAATCCATCTCTTCACAAGTTACCTATGCTCTACCTGATCATGGCATTCAAAGGATGTTCACGGGAATTCTCCAACCAACATTAAGGGAACGAGTCTCCTTAATGAAGTATCCTTATGTTTCTCATTTGTGTACTGTGTTGCAAGAGTATCAACAGACATTGGATCAATATGGGGTTTTTGCCTCATCTTTACATCTTGATAGTTTTGGATTTGCATCTTCTTTTGAAGGTTCAAAGAAAAACAAGGCAATAGATAATGTTGTAAGTATTCCTTAGACAACTAAGAATGGTACACTCAAATCACAACATAATCGGGTTTTCACAAAATTATTTGATTCTTATTTAAGTGTACTTTAGAGGTTATTAATGGATAATTGATCACCCTCTGAAAGATTAAACCACTCCCTAACAACAATTCATACCCTAGTTGGTATGATTCTTCTAAGTTTTTACAATATCATCGAGTGTTTAGGCATGCACCGAACATTGTGTGCACTTGAGACATGTAATTCAGGATCACATAGATAGTGGTAACATATAACTTGATAGTAAGAATCAAAACTCAAACAAATCTATCACTAAGGCCAATAATCAGCTACAAATTTACACAAACCCTTTTCTGCCTCATTCTTCTAATTTTATCACATCTTTTTTTGCTCCATCTAATGACATTGCATATGTGAACATGGTATCCATCACTCTAAATCAGAAGGTTAAGATGCTTGACATATCCTTCATGCCTAATGACTCGCCTTATCACGAAGAATACTCTCCTCTTTACATTTATGCTCAATTCAATGATAATGTCGTCACCAGCATTATGGTTGACCTTGCTAGCAACATCAATGTTATAACAGAAGAGACGCTCTTCATTAATAGCCTACATAGGGCAAGGTATGATGAGTGTGTAATAATTTCTACCATTTTTGTAATACCTTTCTTTTCCCTCCTAGACTATTTTTGTCACTCTTGTATTATAAGGATCAGTTTCTACAAGATTTTTTTTTCATACCAAAATCAGACCTATTCAAAGTGAGACTTGGCATCCCTTGGCTATTTTCCATTAATGTTGCTTTTGTTGTCCACAAGTATCTAAATTTTCCTCATGAGGGCATTGTGCAGACTATCTAGGACACTAGATATAAGCCACCAATCTCACATGGGGGCTTTTCTCTTGATCATTTTTGGCCTGCTTCGGTGGAACCCATGCTACCTCATGGTGATTTATTGTATAGATAATATTATAACTATAAGAATGAGGGCTTAACATTTGATCTGGTTCCACCTCCTTCTTCTACAATCCACTTTCATTCTCCTCCTATGCAATAGCATGCTTCATCCTCTAAGACTTCTTCTTCAAGGTCTAAAGACAAGCACACTCCCTTAAGTAGACCTCCCTATTCTTCTAAGACATCACAACCTTTAGTGGTGGTGCCTTATATCCCTTAGATTATGCTTGGCACAGGAAAAGGAAAGGCCCCCATGTTGTTCCATATCTTTGAGCTTCCAATTCTTCCTAGTATCCCTTTCCCTGCTCTGTATGGCAAGGGTGAGAAGCCTTCTTCAATTGGCCCTTCATGTGTAGCTTTGACATCTCGACCCCTAAGGGTTCCTTTTGTTCCTCCTATTGCCCAAAAGGCACGAAGGGGAAAGGTACCCACAACTAAGGTTAAGGTTTTTGTACCCCTAGCACCTCTTGTCCCACCTGTGGAACCTACCCTTCCATGAAAAATGGCTGCAAAGACAACTTCACTAGTTGAACAAGAGGCCTTAACATCTTCTTAGGCCCCTGTTCCTAGTCCCAATATTCATCAGAACTATCTTGTGCATGAGCGTAAGCATCATTGACATACAATGGTAAGGGAACGTAATGTCACATAGAAGACTGAGGATGAGTCTTTTGTTTCAACTCCTTGATATTCTTCTATTTCCACTCATGTTCTCATCTTACTTCTAGTTCATTTGAGAGATGTGGATGAACTACACCCCAAAAGGGTGCAAGTATTTATTTCTCCCTCTTTGGAACCACCTCTTATCACTTCTATGTCTAATATTCCTCAATTTGTGTAGCCCATAGACATGCCTCATATGAAGACCATGTCTAGTGTGGCTCTATTTGTCATGGTTGATGTGAAGACCTCATGCCAACCCCCTCAGCACAAGCTTGAGTAGGGCCTTGTCCCTAAGTCCCACCATAAGAAGCCTACTCCTTCAACTCCTTTTCCTTCTCTTGTTCTTGTCATTGAGGAGATTCCTTCTTTGTTGTAGTTTGTAATTTCTCCTCTTCTGGAGGTTAGCACTAAGGCTCCTATTCTTCCACAACCTATAATCGAGTAACCACACTCCTCTTGAAAGAAGTGTATGTTCGTCTCTTTGGAAGATATTTCGACTCTGTCAACTACCTTTACAAGGTCATTGACACTCAACTCACAAGGATTGGTAGATGGGAATATTAAGGCAGCATCATCTCTAGCCCTTGCTATATGTGAGATGCATGGTACTACCTTAGCCATTGTCCCTTTATTATCTCAGTCTCCTTCCCCCTATGATCTAGATTGGGAGGAGGATGACTTGATGGGAATGATTGACTAGAGCAATACCCTTAATGCCTTTAGATTAGAGTTTGCATGTCTGTCTATGTTCCCCCGCACTTGCTTGTATATGCTTGTGGTCTTTCCTAGAGGACCCAAGATACCCCCTAGGTACTTAGATATAGGTGAGACAATATGTTGTACACTTCCTCTATTTGTATCATCATTCTTCTTTCTATCATATTTTGATTTTGGATATTTAGGGATGACACAAAGTGTTGGGGGCATTTAGGACTTCTTCCATGTTGACCCGAATTTGTATTTTTATTTTTGTCTTTATGAGCTCCTCCTTCACTATTTAAAATATTTGGGGATATGATGATGATTTATACACAATTATATATAGATGTTATTGATATGAATCCTACTGACCCAAAATATTAGGATCTCCATGTCTCTCTTATGCATTTCTATTTTTTTATGTTGTTAGTTCCATGTGCTATTTGTTGTTAGGTAGCATTCCTTGAATACATCTTATTATGTTTTCATGACACAACATCTCTATTTATTCTCCTTAGAATAACTTTTGCTCCTTTGCATAGCACAAGCCATTCTAAGGGGGGGCCATCATATTCATATTATAGATCTATTATTTTATGGCTCTTTTTGAAATATGTCTACATCTAACTATCTTATCTTTCGTCTAGCATGGGGGCAACCCACTAGACTTTGTCTTTATGAACATCTACATCTCTTTTATGTGGCTATCCTACAACACAGTTTGTACCAGTTGCAAGTTGATTGGATTGGCATATGGTCCCTAGCATAATAGAGCTTGCTACCCATACATGTCAATGTCGTCTTGTGTCTATATAATTTTTTATGTCTATTTTTTTATTTTCACCTAGCATGTTTGTCTACAACTAACGTGTTTATGGTGATGTAGCTTAACAATTTTATGCGAGATCAACTCAGGTCTTTTCCCTGGGGCAACTTCACAAGGATAGAAGACTCTACTTCCCTTACGCATCCTGAGTAAAATACTCTCTTCTTTTTACTTTAGCTTGCATATTCGCTTGAACATATATGCTCGCTAAAGTGGGGACAAAATGTAATGTCATAAATTATACCCTTACAATTTCACATTCCACATGCCTTCCCCTTTAGTTACAATTAAGATAATTATGCTCTCTAATCCCAATTTCAACCCAAACCATCTTTCAACACATGGGATGTCTAGCTCCTCGATGGTTAAGTCTGAATTTTTTTCTCAGACAGGTGTGTACTGTAGAAATGTCCGCACATTGTGCTCATGTCATATGAAAATCCATGGCATCATTAAGATGTTACACTTGTGTTTTGGTAGAGTAACACCTCTACCAACTTGCACTCTCGTTGAGGATCGCTCAAGCATGCAATTTTGAACCAAGAACCCTCCTTCCTCTAGAATTCGGATCTTTTGAAGGAGAAATAATTCATGAGCATTATACAACACTTTTTTTCTCTTCTTTAATTCACAGCATTCTTAACCTCTCTCATATGCATATCTTTCAAAAAAAACTCCATCTCTCTCTCATTGACACCTTTCAAAGAAATATTCGTAGTGCCATCATTGCTATGATCATAGTGACATCTTGTAGAACTTCATTGCTCTTACTCGAAGAATCCTCTTCCATCTTGAGGATTATTGTTTCCTCTTCATTGGACCAACAAGCTACTCTACTTCTGTGTTTGGGAGTGGTAACTCTTCAAGATTTCATATTGAGCATACTATCTTTATTTTGTTAGCATATTGTCATTTCTATTACTTTATGTCCATTTTTCTATCACCTTATCCAAGGTTGTCTATGGAGGTGGGAACACTAAAACATGGATTTATTGAGGCAAACTCCTATACTACCACCCAACCCCTCTTTTTGGTCTTATGTGTGCAAGTACAAGTGAAGGAGTCATTTGGAGAGAGCTTTGATCTCATCAAATATCTTCGGTGATGTTCTAAAATCATCCTTGTCATTTTCATTTAAGTTCATTTAATATTTTCATTCTAGTTGCTCTATATTTTTTGTATGATCATCTTTTATGTCATGTAGTGTATAGAACATTATATAGAGTGTTCTGAGTTTCTCTATGACAATTTATGTTTTTTGTTTGCACAGGACATTAGCACAACAAGTTGTCATCTGGTAGCCACATATTAGTCATGGACAAAGAGATTTCCAAGTTGTTTGAGAAACCTCTATGCTCTGTACTTTTTGGTTTATGAAGTCCAAAGGGTTTAGAGAATATATGCTCTAATAAAACATGCATTCAATTAACTAATAGCTAAACTTGAAGGTCATAGTTACTTGAAGGCTTACCTAAGTGGAGGGTTGAAACTTGGATCCTTGAAGGATTTGACTATACTTTGTAGTGGTTCATTTTTCATACTCTACATTAATATTTTCAAAAAATATTGTAAGTAAACATCAAAACAACTATTTCCTAATTTTTCATACCTTAACCCATAGTAAATGGGGAATGAGAAGATATTACCTCCAATTTGGGAAGGTCAGAAAGGGGACATTACACTTCCACCCTCAAGATTTTTTTTCCTCAAGAAATGTAGATTTAGATGTTCTAGCACTTACGGTCCTTTCCACGTAGCATCTTCAATAGGTAGGCTCTTCCAACGAACCAGATATTATGTGATATCCCTTCTTCTCAATTTCTTTACCTTGGTTTCTATTATTTCTCATGACACCAAAATTAACTTTGCCTCATTATCCATGGGTGGTAGCTCTACTAAAGATATAATGCACTTTCCAAGGGCCCTCTTCAAACATGAAACATGAAAGTCATTATGGATTTAGTTATTTTCTAGAAGTTTCAGCTCATAAGCCACTTGACCTATCTTCCTCATAATTCTATAAGGTCCATAGAATATGGGTTTGATCCTTTCAACTCCACTTCGTTTGATGGAGGATTACCTATAAGGTTACAATTACCTTAAATAAACTATGTCCCCTACCTTGAAAGACCTCTCTATATGGTACTTGTGCTTTGGACACACACCCCATTGAAAACATGGACCCTTTTTTCTCTTATCTTTTTTGAGTTGGTTCAAGTCCACTTCCTAGTATTTGGTTGGGTTTGATGCCTTGTTGAAATAAGGAAGCTTCATAAAGTTGATTTTATGGTTAAGTCTTGGGATTTCCATTTCGATAGTGTTCCTTGTAAATAGCCTAGTTATCTTTTCATTTAAGGTTTTGTGGAGATGATGATTTGTTTGCACAATTGCTGATGATTGAGGAAGAGTGGACATCAAAGTTTGATGGTGCAACAAAGGGAGATGAAAAAAAGATTACAGTTGATGAGAATATGAAAGCTGTTGCAGTGGAGTTCAATGTTGTAGTTGCAAATGAAGATGAGGTAAAACAATTTTATGATGTTACTTTGGTTTTAGATGAAAAGATAGAAGAAGAGATGGATAGAAAACCAGAGCATGTAGTATATGTTGCAAATGGTGTGTGGTTGTGTGTAGAGATGGTTGAAGATGTTATAGGTTGTTTTTGGTGGAGGTGGACGGTTAGAGTTGGGTTTGAATCCATGAAAGAGGAGAGGAGTGTGGAAAATATTTGGCAGAGGAAGTCAGGCTTTGGTGGACAGGAGTCCATGAGGGGTGCTGGAGGAGATGAAGTGTTTCAAAAAATGGGGTGGTTCGTGGTTCCAGAATTGCTAGAAGTGAAAGAAGAAGCCTAAAACACCGATACAGCGATGGAGTTCAAGTGTATATTGTTTACAATCTTAAAGAGGATTCTATCACCAATCCTTGCCATTGTGAGCCTCAGGCTCACAATATTTCTACTTGTCATGTCTAGTGTGGAGCACATGGGCGCGTGACAGGTGATGCACCCAAAAAAAAAAAAAAAAAAAAAAAAAAAATAGTTTGATTTTATTTTCTTCAAATTTTGGTTTGTTTTGGTTTTTTCCTTGCAATGCTCTAAACTCTCTTAAATTTTACACTCTGGGTGAGATGATAGTAAAGACAGATAAAGATCAGCTAACCATGTCTCATGAAAGCATGAACAACCATCAACTATTGTGTGATTGTCTGGGAGACATATGCAAAATATGGAAGTGAAATTCAAGCATGTGAATTGTTTTACACAGATTTTTTAATATGAACAAAATGAAATTATCGATGGTCTTACAAAATTTCAATATTTAAAGTGGTTAAAAAAATAAGGCAATTTCTGAATAGAAAAACAAAGCAGAGTAGAACATATTCTTGTTTGGGTGGAACAGTAGCTTATTAGGCAAAAATCATACATTTTGACATTGATCTAGATATAATCTATGCCTTTTCATCTTCCAAATAGTGGTTCACGAGTGGCAAGATATCATGTCTTTCATTTTGTATCAAGATAGGAAGAGGGGAATAGAACATTGAAAAGGTAGATAGAACTTAAGTAAGACTAATAAAGATTCTAGCCAGAAGATTAGAAATAAGTTTTTATTTTTCTCTCATCTCTCAACGAGAGAAATCAATTGAAGACAAAAGGTGAAGTTTTACAAAAAAAAAGAGGAAACTTCCAAAAAAGATACTTGTGTATATGTGGAGGACAGACCCGTGTGAAAGATAGGTTGCAGGTTTGGAGGAGCCAAAAGTGTCAGAATTCCACTAAATAGGCCACACCCAAGTAGAGTGGGGATGTTGGAGAAGAAAACTACGCCTGATATGAAGGGAGCCCATGAAAGGAACATAGATCTCTCAAGCAAAGACCAACAGATAAGAGTTGCATTTGCAGATAGAATGCACAAAGGTAAGAGCAAGGTGATAGAAAGGAAGCACTAAGTGAAGATTGGTGCAAGCGCAATAGTAAAAAGAAAAGAAGAGGCTGATAGGTTTGAAGGAAATTGACCAAGTGAAACAAGAAACAAAAAGGAATTGCTTAAGGTTGTTGACCTAGCGGTGAAATGAAGAGTCTTATTTATAATTGTCTTGAAATATTGTGTTGCAAAAGTCACATGTATTGAGTGATTTGTAATTTAATAAAATCAAGTTTTTGTGTGCAATCTAAATTGTGTTTTGGGTAGCATGATTATGTTGCCTTGAAATTGTGAGATAGGTAGGAGGGATTTAAATTTGTAAGTTTGAATTGGGTCGAATTGGGGAGTTTTTGTTTGCTCTTGCATCATGATTTCCAAATATTATAGGAAAAGATGATTATGATACATGTTATGAGAAAAGGATTATAGATCATAAAGGAATGACCATGGAATAAGTACTATTATGAGGATATTTATATAATATAGATCATGGATGTCAAGCACCATTTAATAGAGGAAAAATCAAATTCAAGATGCAAGACCCTCCACATGTTATCATGATGATTATTCACAAGAAAATGGTAGGGGAAGTTACTCTAATAATAATAGAGGTGGAAAAGGAAGAGGAAGTATTAAAATGATGACATGTTTTTATTGTGTCAAACTAAGATATTATGTCAATGAGTGTAGGAGCAGAGAAGAGAAGACATTATTTTACGGTTTTTGCAATGATAGTATAAATAATTCATTTAGGTATCCCAAAGCCACATAGTTCTATGAGAATGAACCAATTCAAAGAACCAAAAGTGAAGAATTTTTTAGGTCCTAATGCACCATATGATGCCAAAGTATTCATGAAATAAATAAAAAGAGGATAAAATGTTAGGCAATGTAAGAAAATAGATATGGAGAGTATGTGGGAAATAGGGGAACTTAAAATGATTGAGGAGGGATATTTAGAAAATAATACAAAATAAAATAGAAGGGAGGCTATTGAAGAGTTAAGGAAAAAAATAGAGTGGCATTGATTAGCCTAGTAGGCATTGACACTAGCAGCAGTCATTTCAAGAAGAATCAAGGGAGAACCATGAAGAAGAAATGATTATCTAGATAAGGGGGACCTAACTTTTATGTAAGAAAATTAAAATAATTGATTGAGAAAAATACAACAATAATAGGAGGATAGGAAGGACACAAATTGAAATATTATACCATTTTGGTGGAAGAAGAAGACTTGTTATAAAAAATTTAAAAAATCAAAAATATTAAATAAACAAAAGCTAGAACAAATGAAAATTACCCAACTTAGAAAACATGGTGAAAAAACATAAAGAAATGAAAGCATTAGTGTATGCTAAGCCCAATGGAACACCACAAGCAGCATTACTAGATTTGGATGCTAATATTAATATTATTCTAAAGAGAGTTTGTAGCTTAATTTGGAGATCCAAACTATATGACACCTTATGGTATAGCTCTTGCAGATGGGACTCCCAAATGTCTATTGGGTATATAAAGAGATGTGGAAGTAAATTTTTAATTTGCCTTTGATATGTAGGTCATAAATCTAATATTTTCTAATTGGCGACACTTTCACATAGTTTGCAAACTTACAAGCTTTGTGACATTAAAAAATTCATCCTTTTTTCCTCTTATTTCCTTATATTTCCTTCCTTTCTTTCTTCAACTTCAATTTGTCACACTTTTTATCTCTCCATGAACTTATTGACTTTTCTCAAAGCTTGTGAACTCACAAACTTTACGACATTATGAACCAAGTGACTTCTCCTATCATGTGTCACACTTTTCTTTAGTTCCCAAGCTTTGTGATATAATAAAATTTGCGGCATCCCCTCCTTTGTCACACTATCAAGGAGCTCACAAAATTGCAAACTTTGCAAAAATCGGAACCTCATCCCATGTTTGTATATTTTTCTAACTTGCTAGTTTTGCAACAAGAAAAATCTTTTCACATTTTTCCATGGTTCATGAACTTGTGAAATTTTTGAAATCATATTTCTAACCTTAGATTCTTCCCCTTAATTAGCTCCCAAATATTTTTTTAATCTTTTGAGTAATTTGATATGTAAACATCCAAATAACTATTTCCTAATTTTTCATACCTTAACCCATTGAAAATAGGGAATGGGAAGATATTACCTCCAATTTGGGAAGGTAAAAAAGGGGACATTACAAGTCCACACTCCTCAAGAATTTTTTTCCTCACGAAATGTAGATTTGGATGTTCTAGCACCTACAGTCTTTTCCATGTAGCATCTTCAATTGGCGTACCCTCCAACAAACCATATTATGTGATATCCCTTCTTCTCAATTTTTACCTTGGTGTTCATTATTTCTTACTTACACCAAAAATTAACTTTCCCTCATCATCCATGGGTGGTAGCTCTACTAATGTGCACCACTTTCCGGCCCTCTCTTCAAACATGAAACATGAAATGCATTATGCTTTGGCTATTTTCTAGAAGCTTGGCTCATAAGCCACTTCACCTATCCTCCTATAATTCTATAAGGTCCATAGGATAGGTTTGATCCTTTAACCCACTTTATTTGATGGAGGACTATCCTAAGGTTGCAACCTTAAAATAAACCATGTCCCCTACCTTGAAAGATCTTTATATGGTACTTGGTTGTGCTTTGGACACACACCCCAATGAAAAAGGACTCTTTTCTCTTATCTTTTTTGAGTTGGTTCAAGTCCACTTCCTAGTATTTGGTTGGGTTTGATGCCTTGTTGAAATAAGGAAGCTTCATAAAGTTGATTTTATGGTTAAGTCTTGGGATTTCCATTTCGATAGTGTTCCTTGTAAATAGCCTAGTTATCTTTTCATTTAAGGTTTTGTGGAAGTTTCATCACCATAGAGGGATTGTAGAAATTTTAGTACCTTTGGGACATTGTAGAACTTTGACACTCGCATGGACATATTTGATATATACCAAAGTCTTGCAATACTTGATGTCCCACATAACCCATTGTGGTTCTCTCCACATAGGCAAGTATGCAATAAATATTAAAGTCAAGTTTCTTTCTCATTTGCATAATTTTCTTTTATATTTGAATCTAGAACCTTGCAAATATTTGTGCTACACAAGGGTATTGGTTTGGTCAATTCCTGCAAATTCATCTAAAGTGCCTTCATTTTCAGCCAAATAGATATGTGAATTGAACATTGATGTAGAATTCTAAAACCCATATGTTAAATCTTGAGAAATTAAAATTAATCATGTTGGCCTAGTGTTTAAACCATTGTCATTTCAAAGGTGTTAAATTTGAGTTGTGAAACCATGACAACTCTAAGAGTTCTAAGGAGCAATATCATGTAAATATGTTATAAATTGAGGGTATTTCCTATCAAATCAATGTTGGGTAAGTGAATTACAGATCTACCATGGAGAAGGTCAAATTGCGAAGGCATTAATATTCATACACATTATTTGTACATCATTCTCTAAAAATTTTGAGGGGCCTCTTTGAATTCTCCCTGTGATAAACTAAACAATGTGCTTCATATAAACCTAAAATCGTTACCAAAATTATGCCATTCTACTTTGTCTTTTTGCAATCTTAAATTCTTGAACTGTCCAGCTTATCCTATCCACCCGTCGATCTCCACAATATCCATATCTTGCAAAAAATTCACAAAAAATTATTGAAAGGAAAGTTTTAAAGTGAAACTTAAAAAGGAAAAGACACATTTTGGGCTCGATATGCGTCCACGACTGGCTAAGAATCCCCCAACCACAAAAAAAAATTCATGTCCATCGATTGGCTATGTGATTTAGCTGGTTTTTTATCTTTGTGGGCCTCTGACCTGGCGGATTTGCAACAAGGATTCAATGTCTCTTCAAACTCCTACTTCATCCTAATTTCCTTTGATATTCCACCAGCCATGATTCCTAAAACTCCTCAAAGTCTTAATAGAGCTTCCATCATGGATGCGGCATGTCGACATATCCAAGAATTTTGTAAAATCCTCACTGTAATCCAAGTAAAGTGCCAGGAAGATCTAGATTGTGATAAAGAATCTAACCTGTGAAAGGCCATCATGGTATGCAAATCTAAAGGCGATATATGAATTTTGGTTCATGGGTTGTGTAGACATCTAAAATTTGATTATACCTAAATCATATTTAAGTTTATCATATCCTAAGCCATTAATTTCATCATTTTCCTCATTTTATCCTAACTTTTAATTAAATAAATATATATTATTTATTTAATTATTTTTTCTTTCCCATGATCTCATCAATTGAAATTAATTCCACATTCATCTTTATCCTTGTCCATTTAATATTAGCCTTTAAACTTGTTCACATGGATCACAATCTAAAATTGTCATTATGGACAAGTGTCCCCTTCACATGTTTAACTAACTTCTTATTTAGATTCATTGAATCTAGACACCTTCCCAAAAGTCAAACTAACTTCTCATCTTATCCACTCATCTCATATCACACCTCTTAATCTTATCCATTCACATGAGGATATTTTCTTGATCCATTCATCTTGTCCCTTATATGTCACTTGTCACATGACTACATCTTTGAGCCTGACCCTAATCCTTATTCAATCTTAGTCATATAGCATCAATCTATCCTAGCCCTTGATTTTGCCTCTTGAGAACTCTATGATTAGAGGCCCTCATCCTAAATCAACAAGAAATGTATTATCATACCCTTATGCTTCCATTTTATCATCTCATTATTGTAATCATACCAAGGTTATACTAGTTTATTGAGTAATCCACATCATATCATAATCTAGAGAAAATAAAATAGAGCTAGGGTGTATTCTATTTCAGCTCAATCTAGGAGGATGAAGATTTTTTGAGGTATACATTTGATTTACTTGCATTGTATTATGTTGTTTTACTTTATTCATTTTTCCACATCTTCAGGTTGCTTGCACATTGGACATACAACTTCAACGAGATATGTGTGCCTTACTTTGCATTCCAAATTGAAACAAGCCACTTCCTATAATGTAGGAGATGATCCAAGTGTTGGTAAGTTGCATAATCCCTAGACTATTGGTCAACCTCTACATTTGGTCCACTTGTTAATATATAGCTTCTCTAACATTCTTTCAATTCAAAGAGCAATTTGGTGTCATAAACATGCCAGTCATGTGAGTGAATGAGAAATTGTATAAGAGAGTTTGCTTGTGTGACAATTTTTTAAAAAATATTGATACCCTATCAATGATTGCATAGTAGGGGCATGTGCTGAACCCATCATGATGAATAAATTGCTTAATGAAGGAGAATCCAAAGATTGTTGTTACATGTCAAAGGCCTCTAAATGATAAGAAAATATATCCCACTAAAGGAACGTTTAAATGGTGGTATTTGTTGTACTTTTCCCATGACTTTCTCGCAGCCTGATGTATCCTAGGGTTCTACTAAATATAGTAATCGATTGATTAACATTGTTTGACTCCAAAATTAAGCAATTTTTTGAGCACCTTATTAAATTTGAACCATATTAAGATGAGCATGGCTTAGTTTTTTCACAATGTTAGCATATATAGGATAAATGCTATGCAAAGTTATTTAATTTAGTTCTATATGTAGGTATGATGTTGATGTGAGGAAAATTATTTCAAGGATGTTTGCATATGAATATTTTCCTTGAGAAGCGTTCGACCTTAATTTGAATCAACTATTTGACACCAGGACAATGTTATGCTAGATGTACCTCATACGGAATTGTGCCCATATCTTCACATGTTTCTACCCCTGAATGTTTACAAATAATTTTATGTTTCCATGGAATGTTTCCAAAATTTAATACCAAGTTTATAAATTATTGCTCCAGTCATCCAAAAGGTGTGTTATCATTTAAAAATCATCACAAAGGAGATCTTATTTTTGTCTTTTTTTATTAAGACAATTGTCATGTAATCTTAGTCTTTGATGATGAATGAATCCTAGTCATTCATTGTATACTAAGTTTCATTTCCTTCCCAATAAAAGTAATTCATTTCTCCTTGTATAGTGTGTGTTAGAAATGAAAAGTAGTAGTAATTATTTAGAGAGAGATTGGGAATTGTTGTATTCAAAACTATTTTGAAATCAATCCAAGCAAAAGCATTGATTTTGTTGCTTTGTGGATTGTTTCAATAGTTCTTCATGGTTCCTTTCTTAATGTTAGATAAAGTTCAATTACAGTGATGATGAAGTGTTTGGGTATTTAATAGATCTCTAGTTCATAACATTTGTGGCTTGTTGATTGTAAGTTACTTTGCATGGTTAGTCTGAGCTTGTTTTGAATTTAGTTCAATTGTGAAGATTTTTTTTGAGTTATGCTAGATTCAGGTACTTGAATGAATGTTTGTAGTTTAAAAATATTTATATCCATTGAAGATTACATTATTTCTATAGTTTTGTGAGTATATATTTGATTAAGCATAAGTTAGTTTAGTGGAGGGATACATCTATTTGCAACACTAAATCATTATTGTAGTTGTCCTTAGGAATTTCTATCGTTTCCCTTTCTCATCCTAATCTTTTCAATTTTTTTTGAAATTAGAAAGTTAGTTAGGATCAATATCAAGTTTATTACCATATAAGATCATTTTCAATTCTTATATATCAAGATATATTCAGGGTTTTCATATTCCATTCAAATATATCAAAAACTCTCATCAACTTTCAGGTGAGTAAACATAAAGCCCCTTTGTGAAAACAATAAATAAATATTAAACACTGAGCTATTTTGCAAGTCAAGACCTAAAATTTGAAGCCTTGGGGTATTCATTTTCTATTTTTTTAGGATTCAATTTTCTTTCAAGAGAGATAGGATACCTAGTATTTTATCTAAGTTGTAGCATCGAAAACACTCATCAATAGTATTAATTTACATTAGAAAATATTGATTATGAGATTTTTATAGGTGTTCTTTAAGCGACTTCAATATTTCTTAGCTTTGATTAACTAAGTCACCTATTTTCAATATCTTGTTATCTATAAATATTAGATCAATAAAAATTTGGGCTTCATATCCATATAGGATTTTGAAAGGAGACATACTAATGGACATATGGTATGACGTATCTTAGTAGTACTCTTCTAAATGAAATCACCCAACCATGTTGATTGTTGATTTGATGCACAATTCCTCAAGTACCACTTAATTAATAATTTTTATTTGATCATCCATTTGGGAGTGATAGCTAGTGTTAGGGGCTAACTTTGTGCCTTCCAAGTGAAATAATTCTTGCCAAAATACACTCAAAATTTTCTCTCTATAACTCACTATATTCTTAGGTAGTCCATGCAACTTGAACACTTCTTTAAAACATAACTATGCTACTTGATGAGCTTTGAAATATGATTGATGGTAAAGAAATGTACATATTTTTTTAGTCTATGTACAATTACATAAAAGCAATTTTTAACATGTAGCTTAGGGAGGCTCTTGATGAAGTCCATGGATTTATTGTTCCATTTTTTGTTTCAAAATTGGTAGTGGTTGTAGCAATCTAGATATCTAAAAAATTATTCTCCTTTATATTATTTGGATGTTTTGCATTCTCTTATATGATATAAAATATATCATTGAGGCCCTTCCATGAAAACCTTTCCATAAGTTTCCTATATATTTTGAAGTACCCTAAGTACCATGGTAATTGCATATCATGAATTAGGAGCCAAGAAAATTTATTCTTATACAAAATGAGTCCACCTACCACCATGTACCTATTATCTTTTACTAGTTCCTCAAGAACTTTAGTAGTAATTTTTTTAGCATATTCAACCATGATAGAAACCTTCCAATCAGTTGAAATAGTAGAAAGATAACATAGAGTAGGAATTCTAGAAACAACATTAGCTACAACATTTTATTTCCCTTCATATACTCTATGCTAAAGTCATAAAATTGTATTTTAATTTTACCTCTACCTCTACTAGCATTCATTCAAATCGCATTGTCTTAGAAAGAAATTTAGGCCATTATGGTCATTTTTCACTTCAAATCTTCCACAAACTAAATACTTCTTGAACTTCTCTAGTGCATACATGATAGCCAACATTTACTTATCATAGATAGAGTAAGTTATTTCTAATTCATTCAGTTTTCTACTTTCAAATGATATGGGATGCCTCCTTTGAGTTATGATAGCTCTTATTCTCTCTCCTAAAGAATCACATTCCACAAAAAATGGAAGAGATAAATCAAATACTACAAGTCCAAAGCATGAGCTCATTTCTCTTTTAACTTTTTCAAAGGTTTCTTAAGTAGTTGCAATCCATTAAAAGGCTCAATTCTTTGTTAAATGTGTCAAAGGTGCAACAAATTAAGAAAAAACTTTCATAAATATTTTGTAATACTTGTACAAATCAAAAAATCCTCTTAGTTGTATTAATGTGGTAAGTGGTGGCCAATCTAGAATAACTTGGATATTTTTGAGATCCACTTGCTCACCTCTAACACTTATGATATGCCCCAAGTACAAGGTCTTTGTTTTTTATTAGAGGTAAAATACAGGTTTTGAAGGGGTCTGAAACCCTTTACATTAGAAAGCAGCTGAGAAATTAAAAAAAAACAACATCAAGCAAAAAATAGCCTAATAGCAACGACCCATTAGCAAAAAGTCATCCAAAAAGAGGACCCCACCAATAGCACTACATACTTTTCAGAATGTCCACCGCCTCCACGTCACTTGCCACAACCTTTTGTGCTTCATCGAAAACATCAAAAAATTCTTTCCCAGAGGCCCTAACCTGAGCTTTAGTTTTGTTCCTAGTCCTGGCACCAGGTCCATCCGTATTTACCTCAGTAATCAAAACAATACCTTTCTCCTCACCCTTCCCAACAACACCTTCCTCCTCCATCAACTTACCAACAGTAGGGACCTCATCAGCATGAGCACTTTCTTTACGCTTCTTGACACTAACCACATGAGAAGTCATAGCAGTAGAATCAAATTTACCAACAAATTTATGAACCTCCCCACCTCTCATGATAGTATCCCAAATTTTCACCATTTGATCCTCAAGGGTGAGGATTTTTCTTTCAAGATTCTATTTCATTTTGAGGGTTTCCTCTTCAACAATATCCCCCACCATGTTTAAGGAGTCAAACAACTCATCGATCTGGTTTTGGACAGAGGACCCCTCAGCCTTACTCACCACACCCCTAACTTTGACATTTGTTTTATTGAGTCCATGAAAAAACCATTTAAAAAGTTTAAACAAGACAATGGAGCCCTCATGACCAATTCCAAGCACTTCAGATATATCCTCTCTAGATCAATATTAAAAAACCCTTTCCCCAAAGCATCTTCATCCTTAGAGGAACTAACCCTATCCTGACTAGGAGGGGTGTCCTTACCTTTTTCAACAACAACCAGAGTCTTGATTTTGCAGATGGATCTCGCAATCTCCTCTGCCACCGCCTTTCTCTTCTTAAGCCTCTCCAATTCCATATCCTGTGTTTCCACAACAACAACAACATCCCCAGACTTGCCTTTCATCTGCTCATCCATCTTAACACTTGGGGAATCATCAGCAAAGAGGCCACCCGCAATAGTGAGAGGGAACTCCTTCTCCAGAATTTGGCTCGCAAACCTTAGAACTCATTTCTTCCTACTTCCTTTGTTTGACTCCTTCTGCTTGGCTACAAGGGCTGAGGAGGGTGCCTCACCATACAAATCATTCTTCACCTTCGCACCCCTACTCGAAAAATCAACAGCCACCTCATCACTACAAGTCAAATAACCCTCGCTAGCACTTGAAGCCCCTTTTTTCAACTTTCCCGTAGTAGGGGAATGAGGACCCACCTCCAAAGAAGCGAGGGAACCAGGAACATAATCCACATCCTCCTCCAACTTTGACTCTTTTTCCAAAATCAATTTCCTTTTCTTTACTTTTTTGTTGGTTGGTTCCTCTTCAAAAGCAGTCTCATACTCCTCGGCAGGTTTGGGCTATTTACCTTTCGAAGTGACTATAGGCTTAGCAACCTCAAAATTCTTCGCATAATCAAAGATAAGAAGGATTAACCCCACATGCAAGATGGATTTTTTAGGGTTTTTCTTGTGATCCTTAAGACCCAAATCAAGAGAAATCAGAAGATAATAAGGAAAAGAGATCCTCTTCACATAATAAGTACAAGGTCTTTGTTAATCTAAACTTCAATTTGAATTATTTTGCGTAATAATTTTTCTTCTAAAATACCCAAAACAATATCTAGGTTCTTCAAGTGTTCTTCCTAGGTTTTACTAAAAATCAACATATCATCAAAGAAAACTAAAACAATTTTTTTTAATTTGTCATTAAATATTTGATTCATACATTATTGGAAAATATCTAAATCATTTGTTAAACAAAAATGTATAGCCAAAAATTCAAAATGTCCAAAATGATTTGAATGTTTCTTTGTGTATCTTCCCCTCTCACTCGAATCTGGTGATAGCCTAATGTCATATCAATCTTTGATAAGTACATAGCTCCATTTAGTTCATCTTTTAGATCATTGATCCTATGTATAGTGTATCTATTCTTGATGGTCTTCTTGTTCAATTCTTGATAATCAATACACATATGCATAGAACCATCCTTCTTTTTCTACAAGCATCATTGAAGATGCAAAGGGACTTGAAGTAGGCCTTATATAACCCATTTCTAAAATTTATTTATAGCCTTCTCAATCTCCTCATATTATCTTGGGTGATAGTATGGAGTAGTTATGATTGGTTTTTCATCTAGTTATAATTCTATAATGTGGTGAAAATCTCTATCAGGAGGTAATTCTAGAGGCAAGTCATTGAATACCATATTATGCTTATCTAGATTTTTTGAATATCAACAAGATGTGAGGATGCCTTACCTGTAGAATAATTTGTTGGTGTAATCAAATAGGTAGATTCCCATGTAAATTTACCTCTATAAAAAAAATTCCATTATTTTATTTATGGCAACACATGGTGTCCTATTGTAAATTCCTTTAAGGAACACTTCTTTCCTAGCTGATTTAAAATTAAGCTCCACAGTATAATAATTTTGTGAGAACTATCCTATAGAATGCAACCATTAAACACCCAACACCATATCAATAATCTAAGCCAACAATATAAAATTCATCACATGTCTTATTATCTCTAAGAGCCAAATTGAGTTGTCAAGTTATTTTATTACAAGGAATAGTGAATCCATTAGCAACATGACATTTACATCTCTAAAATATTTTATCTTCAATCCTCTCTTGGCCACCAAACCTTCATTAATAAAATTATGGGTTGTCTCACTACTAATAAGAACTAAAATTCATTGTCCACCTAGCACTCCATGAACTCTAAAAGGGTGATATTTAGGTACTCCTAAAAGAGATACAAGAGTGACACCACTAGTACCTTCACTTTCCATTCTTTCCTATTCTAAATTTCTAAAATTATTTGTGGTTCAAACTCCTTTGGTTTTTAGTCTTCATAAAAAAATACCTCTATGTAATGCACTTTTCCCTCACTTAAGCATTTATGGCTTGATTATCATGGCTTCGTACAAGAGAAATAAAATTTATTTCTTCTATGTTCATTTTCAATATCTTCATCCATCTTCCTTGTTGTAGTATGAGGTATTAGATTTTTGAATGATGCATGAGATACCTTATTTTGTAAGTTTCCCTTATGCTACTAAAATAGGTGTCTTTGATTGATAAGAGATCTTATTCTTTAAATAAAATGGCTCTAGAGCTAGAGCTCTTTTAATAGTCTCTTGTAACATGGATGGTGCAAAATCCTCTACTAGGCCTCTGAGAAGTTCAAAGAGACCCTCGATGAAGAGATATGTAATATTTTATTATGATATTTATGGTCACCATCATTACAACCCTCTAAAAATCTACTGCATGTGCACTTATTAATGTTTGTCGCTTGACCTTGGAGAGCTCATTAAAGTACAACTCTTGATCCTTCAATTCAAATATGTCAAGTAACATTTAACTAAACTCCTCAAAAGTATGCACTTGAGCATGTCCCAATGTGGTTAGGAAATGGTACCACCAATCATATGCAATGCCTTTCAAATGTAAAGTGGAAAATTATATTGATTCTTTCTCCTTCATTGAAGCGATAATAAGGTAGGTCTACAATTTTTATTACCAAGCCTAAGCTGATATCTTATCATTGCCATAAAGGTGTATGTTGAGATTTTTTTTTTTTATTCTTCAATTAATTTTCGAAGTTATTTATGTTACTTCATTTCCCTTTATTGTGTGAATCCTTGTTATTTATACAAAAAATTCAAATGGTAGGGTTTCCCTAAACCCTTCATATTGATTTAGATACTCTTCATACCATTTAATAGCTTCTTTTGTTGGTGATTCTTTAACGGAATTATAGCTAAATAATCTTCTTCATCTAGTAAGAGTAATGGATTTGAAGAATTAAATATAGAGTTATTGATGTTTCTATATTTCCCCTTGTTGGGATTTCCCTTACTTGAATGTTTCTCATGCTTAGTTGTTTCACCAGTCTCCTTATAATTTGTTTGACTATCTCTGGATTTTAGATACTTCCCTTTGGCTTAGATTAAGCTTTACTATATTTATCTAAAATAACTCTTCCTTTTCCTCTTTATTCATTTTATTCTTCCCTTTGTCTCCTTCATCCATTACTTCTTCTCCATGGTCGATCCTTTAATTTGTAACTTCATTTGTTCCCACTTGAGATATCTAGTGTCTTTGTCATTGAAAATCATTAATCATAAAATACCCTATAGGTTGAAAGGATCTTTAGCTTTGATTCTACTATAATAACCCCAATAAATTATTTGAACAAATAATTTTTAGATTTAGAAATTTAATCATCACTTACAAAACCTTGATTTCCTCACAAATTCTTTTCAATAATAATGATAACCCAAATAAACAAGAATGCTCATATTTTATAAATGTATTTTAGAAATCTTTCCTCTTTCCAATGAGAGCTATAATACAAAAAAATGTGTTGCAATAGTAATCATAAATATAAATATACACAATAACAACAATGAACTAGAAATATTATATTCAAAACCACTACCAGAACTACAAATTTACATAAACTTGTGTCAGTTAGAACTTGTAATTCATGAAACACATTCACAACCTCAAGGTAATATTATTGTATAAAACCAAAGGAGTTTCCTCCTCTAATTATTGAAACCAAATGGTTTTCATCCTTGGATCTCCACAAAATCTAAGGGTTTTCATCCATAAATCAAATTATTGAACACAAGGCTTAGAATGATGTTGACAACCGTTTTGGGTGTAGATTGAATCCTTCCCAAAATGAGTGCATCTACCCCCTTATATAACTAATATCAACAATTGGTGAATTATCTCACCCAGATGAATGGCTTAAATCATGCATGTATCAACAATATTAAATGTTGCTCATTTTTCCTACTTAGACTAGAATTTAAATTTGCCTTTATAATGCAAGTAATAAATCTATTTTTTTCTAACTAGACACACTTTCACACAATTCACAAACTCGTGAACTTTGTGGCATTCAAAAATATATCCATTTTTGTCTCTTCTTTCATTCTCTTCCCTTACTTTCTTCCTTCACTTCATCTTGTCGTGCTTTTTATCTCCGTGAACCTCATCATTTTTTGTAGAGTTCATGAACTTAAAAATTTTGTGACATTAAAAACTAGGCAACGTCTTCCATATTTTGTTACACTTTTATTCAATTCATGAAATTTGTAACATACTAAACTTTGTGACATCCCTTCCTTTGTCACACTTTCAGGGAGTTTACAAAATTTTAAACTTTGCAATAATTCACCTCATCACATTTCACACATTTTTCTAACTCACTAACTTTGTGATAGGTGGAACCTTATAACATTTTCACATGGTTTTTGAACTCACAAACTTGTGAAATCATAATAGGTTGACCTTAGCTTCTTCCCCTTTATTATCTCCTAGACTTTTTAAAAAATCAATAATTTGGGCAACTCCATAAGTAAACAACAAAAAAATGTTAGGATCTTAGGAGTTGGATTAGCTAAAGAGAAGGAAAATGAATGTCCAAAGAATTAAAAAGAGACAAAAGAGAGTTCTTGGGAGAACTAAAAAAGAAGATACATACAGAGGGGGACTAGAAGAGAAATGAGTATAAGGAATATTGAGGGAAAAACTAGTAGAAGGTATCAAAAAGGAATTTTTGGTATTGGAGACTAGAAAGAGTAATGCAATTGAGTAAAACCTATTGTAGAAGGTAGAAGGTGGAAGTTATATGAAAAAATGGAGTGGATATGCAAAGAGATTATGGTACCCCAAAAGATATCTTTCAAATAAAGGAAGGATGGCATGGACCTCAAGTAGGTGTTGTTTTTACAATATAAAAAGTTTACCAATTCTACTTATGTCTATAACACAATTCCATAACCCTCCAGTCCAAACTACGTCAAACATTATAGTTTTTATAGATATTATCTATCTCTTAAAAAATCTTAGACTACTCTATAAAGTTCGTAAAGTCCATGGTCATCAATCACATGATAATAAAAACTACCTCTATGCAAGGCTCAAAACCTATTGTGATTACTCTCTACAAAATCCTTTTGTGATCTCACTTTATTCTAGGGAATACATGATTTAAAGTTAATATTACACGGAAAAACTCTAAGAGCACCTAGGCTTGTACCCCAATACTTCCACAATAATATTAAATATTTATAATAATTTTAGAAAATGTGTTGGGGGTGACAAACTACTTGTAAATGATGCGAAGATTTGAATTCAGCATGGTGCCTTCCCACTTGTAAAACCATATTGATACTCTATATGGTAAATTGTTCACTTAATAATAGTAAAAAATAAAGTTGCCTTATTTTCAACAATAAATACTTACTAAATAAAAATAATTTAAAATGAGGTGCATAATTTAATAAAGAAGGGTCAATAGTTGCCCCTTGCTAGTATTGTGTTTTCCTTACTCTGCACAAATAAATTATTTAAATAAAATTTTGGTATGAATTGCTCATAATTCAATAAGCTTACTTTGTGGAAATAATTTAAATAATATACAATTAGTATAGATATCTTAAATACAATTATATGCAACTTAATGCATTTCAAAATTACAAATAATAAAATTTGAAATAAAATAAAATTTATAGAGTAGTGATTCTTTAGGAAGAGTAATCTTAGCCCTAGCTAGTGGTGGGGTACTTAGAGTTTGCAACAACTTTAGATAAGTTAATTTGTTTATTCTATTTGCAAAATACAAGTGTAGTTATTGACATGCACATAAATTTTTTATGTGTGTACTCTCCATTAGGCCACATGACTTAACTCACTTTTTTAATAGAACCTAATACATAGGTTGAGTATAATATTTGCAAGAATTTAATTACTTTGTTCTATATATTATTGAGTCTTGTGCTTAATACATTTGTAACTTGATTAAGAGGTTCACCTTATCTTTGAAAGTCATTAATTTTGGGCATGCATAAGAAAAATTATATGTTCTTCTATAAGATTTATTTTTGAGAAAGAAAAAAGAGGAACCATAATCAATTTCTCTTGAAATTTAAAAAATTGTTGAAGTTGTTAATCTTGATTTGAAGCAACTGTAAGTGTTATTGATAATTTTAAATCCTTTATTGCTTCCACCACTTACCAAAATTAAGATAATTTTGCCAAGATGCTTGAAGGAGATTTAGTTATAGTAAATCATTGAACTCTAAGTTGTTGAGATGGTTATGTTTCTATTCGTCACATTTAGGAACTTTCAATATAAATTTAACAAAGTTTCAAGATATACATACAACTTTATGATAACGTATTTAGATGTAAAGTAGAGGAAATTTTTAAAAACCAAGTGGGAGGATTCAATTTCAAGGGATTTTTTCAATTGGAAACTATAGTTGTTCAAGTACCAATTGGGTTGTGTTCGTAAGTTTCTCAAATAGAAAAGGAAGATGAGATGAAGAATATTGAATCATAATCTTGTATATTATCTTTGAAAATGGTTATGAATTATCTATAATTTGAACTAATTCTCCTCTCTTTCTATAGAAACATTTCTAGCCACATGAAGTTTCACAATTTATAAAATTATGGAGCATTCGCTTCAATTTTGTCAACTTTCTTAGCTTTCTATGACAACATATCCAACCATAAAAAGTTTCATCCTTTATCATTTAAAGATTTTTTTATCAGGGACAAAAATAAATTATATATCTTACTGTGCTATATGTTGTTTTGAAATTATACATTTTGAAGACTCTATCTATTGATAATAGAAACATTGATGAAAAGGGAGACTCTCCCTTTCAAATCTGATCACAAACACACACAATACTTTATGCAAGAAGGCTACAAATAAATATTAAGAATGGAATATTGAAGAGAAATCTACAACTTTTTTTATATATATTCAAGTATGAAAATGTTTACATCTTCATGAAGCTCATGGGCTCCCCTTCAATCCTACATGCAACACCTGAAATAAATTTGTCTTCAACAATCTAGCATCATTTCAACAGCATCTGGGTATGCAAACTCAACTTCTCCAAAGCCCCCTTTCTCCAAATGAAAAGGCATCAATAAGTAGAGAAATTACATGGAGAAAACCATTCATGGTTTCACAAAACAAATCTCTAGAACCACCTTGAAAATCCCATGCCTAACTTGGAGAGTTACAAAATCTACAAATAGAAATGAAATCCAATGCATGCCATCCTTCTCATGGGTGCCTAAACTCTTTCCAATCAGATTTGGTTGTCTATGACATCTTACAACCTCTTACATATTCCTTACTGCCTGTCGGTTACACTTTGCATGCAAAGACATGCAAGCAACATGCAAGATTCTTTACAACCCACCTTATGACAATTTATGACGCATGTACATGCAAAACATTCTAAAATTACTAAAAGACAAAAATATTTTTCCTCACCCAAAATTGGACGCCCAAAAGGAATATTCTCCCACAAGATGCTTTTATTGCTTAACCAGGACCTATTACCCATCAAATTTATAGTTACATTTTCACCTAAAAGGGAAATTACATTGTTACAAATGAAGATATTATTTTCCTAACCCTTAAGCTCTTATTAAAATCAAACAAAGTAAAATTACAATATTTTTGGTGACACAGGATTGCCCTTACACCTTGGATGCTCTTTTGCACGTATTGACCCATGGTACTTGAAATGTTTTCATGCATTGAACTCTATATAAACATTTGTAGATCCTATGCTTATCTCGATCCATTTCATACCCTTTATCTTTCTCTGAACTTGTCTTTGCAATTTGATGTCCCTTCCATCTTTTCCATTCTCCCCTCTTTCCTTCCTTTTCACAAATTCCACCCCATCACTTTCACTATGAAATGCCGGAAAACCATAATAACACTTTTATCCTCTTCAAGAAAATCAAGAAAACTCTTTAGTCATATTGGCATGGTGTGATGGCTTATAGTGGCATTTTTGTTCTTCCACCAAGGTTCAAAACCTCGCTAGTGTTATTGTTGAATGGTTGTACCCGCTCATAGCTCCCACAGCCAAGCATTCCTTTGAATAAAAAAAATCAAGAAACTCATGCATTACCTCTTCCCCTATTATTGCTGCAACAATCATTTCATTTTCAATCTCTTTATGTTCCATGTGTTCTTCCTTTCCTATACCTCTTAAAAAGTAATTTTTAGCTTCAAAATCAATGTTAGTGATACAATCAATATATTCATCCTTTCCATCTTCCTCCCCTACATCCATTTCAATTTTAGTAACACAATCAAAATATCATTAGAAGGATAATCAAAATTACCTTCAACTCTTCTATTTTCTTGTTTTCTTCTTTCAACCTCTTTTCTTTATTCATCCACTTGTTGTTGCAATTCTATCATCTCAACTCTTATTTCTTCTTGCTCTTTCTCTCTAATTCTTTCTCTGATTTTCTCAAGTCTAGGAATCCTCAAAATACATCCAATGATAAAATTAATTTTATTTTTTCTCTTTTCCATTTTCAAGGCCTCACAAAGCCTCAACACAAATCTTCAAATCCTCAATTTTTACTTATGTAAATTGTCTGCTTCAGCGATTTGTTTACAAAACCCTCTTTCAATATTCACTAATATTATTGTAAACTACCTCCTTCAACGATCTGTTTACAACCTTGGGAACCTTAGTTCCTCAAACCCTTTGAAAATTTCTTCTTGCAGGTTGCACATCCATCTACAAAAAAAATCCACACACTTTCCACCCTCAGGTCCTAGTGCAAACTACCTCACATCAACGCTTCTGCCTGTACACTCAAGAACTCCTACTCTAACACCATTGATGAAAAGGGAGACTGTCCCTTTCAAATCTGATCATAAACACACACAATACTCTATGCAAGAAGGCTACAAATAAATATTAAGAATAGAATATTGAAGAGAAAGCATGTTTACATCAACATGAAGCTCATGGGCTCCCCTTCAATCCTACATGCAACACCTAAAACAAATTTGTCTTCAATAATCTATCATTTCGGCAACATCTAGGTATGCAAACCCAACTTCTCCAAATCCCCCCTTCTCCAAATGAAAAGGCATCAATAAATAGAGAAAGTACATGGAGAAAACCATTCATGGTTTCACAAAACAACTCTTTGGAACCACCTTGAAAATCCCACGCCCAAATTGGGGAGTTGCAAAATCTGCAAATAGAAATAAAATCCAATGCATGTCATCCTTATCATAGGTGCCTAAACTCTATCCAATCAGATTTGGTTGTCTATGACATCTTACAACCTCTTACATATTCCTTATAGCCTGTCGGTTACACTTTGCATGCAAAGACATACAAGCAACATGCAAGATTCTTTGCAGCCCACCTTATGACAATTTATGACACATGTACATGCAAAACATGCCAAAATTACTAAAAGATGAAAATATTTGTCCTCGCCCAAAATTGGACACCCAAAAGGGAAAATTACATTGTTGCAAATGAAAATATTATTTTCCTAACCCTTAAGCCCTTATTAAAATCAAACAAATCAAAATTACAATATTTTTGGTAACACAGGATTGCCCTTACACCTTGGATGCTCTTGCATCAAACATGTATGCTCTTTTGAAATTTTTCATCAATTGACAATTAGTTGGGACACTATCCAACTATAGAACCTCTACTTTCTATTGAAAGACAAACTATCAACTTTTAAGGATGCATTAAACTTTGAAGTATAAATACAATATAATTTCTAGTGGTTAATGTTGGGAAAATGTGTTTCAACCTTGCAATTACATAAGGTACTGTTGATATGTAAGTGTGGGTGCTAGGAGTGGGGGTGGGGTACCCCTGTGAGGGGTCTAGGGGGATCATCCCCTCAATGGGGAGTTTGAGGGTCGCACGCCTCGACAGGGGCTTGGGGGGAGCGCCCCAAAGCCAGATTTTATGTATATTTAATTATTATAAATCCGGATCATTCATCATTAGGTCTTAGATCTGATGGTTGATATTTTTTTGGCTTGAATTCCCTTAGAAGGAAACCCTATTTTATGAGGGTGTTGTATTATGACTATGTATTGTGATGTATTATGAGAGTCTAATAGCGGTCATGTTGCCTTTAGATCTCTAGTTGGTGATACTCTTGTGAGAAGCTTGTTTTGCAAGTATATTGTAATCTTTTTTATTTTGAATAATATATTGGGCAGATTTTGGAGTGTGGGATTTTTCTCTTGGAATGGTTTTCCCCACGTAAATTACTATGTTGTGGTATGCATGATATTTTTGTTTAAGTTTTTGTAACTGTTGAAAATATCTATAAATTTTTGCATTATTCTCCTCTCAAGATTAGTGTAGGAAGTTGTTCCTCTATCTTAGCTTCCTTACAAGTGGTATTAGAGCTTGATCACCTTTGGTTTTAGTTGTTGGTTGTTGGGTTTTTTGAACTAATCTAGATTTGAGTGGGAGCTTGTGCAAAAGACACTTTGTGATCTTGTTGCAAGAATTTTCAAATGGCAAGTTCATTAGGGAGAATAGAGGTGGATAAATTTTTTGGAAATAATTTTGAGATGTGGAAGCTAAATATGGAGGATTTGTTGATAGATCAAGATCTATGGGATGTTGTTGATGAGAAAGTTTCAAGGCTTGCAGATCCTACTTTGACTGCTCAATATGATGTTATGGACTGTAAAGCCAAGGGTCTAATCAGATTGTGCTTGACAGACTTTGTTTTAATCAATGTCCATGAAGAGACCACTACATAGAAACTCTGGAAGAAAGTTGGTGAGATGTATCAAGCCAAATATTTAGTGAACAAGATTTTATTGAGGAAAAAATTATATTCCTTGAGAATGGAAGAAGGTGGATGAATCATAGACCACCTAGAATCATTCAATATGTTGGTGGCTCAATTGGCGTTAGTTGGTGTCAAAATGGATGAGGAGGAGAAATGTTAGATCTTGCTTTGTTCTTTGCTTGATTCGTGGGATTCTCTTGTTATGGCTATTGGGAGTACTTCTATTATATTGAAGACTAAAGATGTGGTGGGTTCTTTGCTTTTTGAGCAGATCATGAGGAAGTTATCCATCAGTGCCAAGGAGGGCCTAAATGTTCATGGAAGACCTAAGGAAAAATGCAAGAAGAATGAGAAGCGTGATAAATCCAAGTCCAAGGGGAGATCCAAATCTCCTGGAAAGTCCAAAGTTATTTGCTAGAACTACGGTAAGCCTAGACATATTTGTAAGAATTGCAAAGAAGAAAAGAAGAAGAAAAAGAAGAAATTTGATTCTAATTATGAGTCTAAGAAGGAAGATGGTGAAGCATTCATTGCAGCTTTGGTAACTCATGTAGGAAATGATACATGGTTAATTAACTCATATGCATCTTTCCTTATAACCTTTAATAGAGATTGGTCTTCTGAATATGAAGAATTTGATGGAGGTAAGGTGTACTTGGGTGATGATTCTTATTTAAATATTGTTGGCCATGGTAAAGTTAGAATAAAGTTTCCTGATGGTAGAATAAAAGGATTAATGATGTGTTGTATATCCCTAGATTAGCATGAAATTTGTTATATGTGAGAAAAATAATAGATGTAGGTGTGCATGTAGTATTTTTTGATGTAGGATGCAAGATGGTTAGAGGTGTTATGGTGATTGCTAGAGGTGTC
>VDFB02127402.1:0-17423 GCA_007258455.2 Sequoia sempervirens | reverse complement strand
GATGTGATTTACTACAAGGATAGGATTTACTTGGTGCCAGAGTCCAGACTGAAGGAGAAGATTTTGCAGGCTTCTCATGACACTACCTTAGCAGGCCATCAGGGCTATTTCAAAACTTATAGATAGGTCAGAGAGAGGTTCTCATGTAAGGGCCTCAAGGATGATGTATTGAGACACGTTAGGGAGTGTGTGACTTGTCAGCAGAACAAATCAGAGCATACCCATCCAGCTGGATTGCTACAGCCATTGCCTATCCCAAAGCAAAAATGGGAGAGTATTTCTATGGACTTCATCACAGGTCTACCTAAGGTGCATGGGAGAGATAGTATCTTTGTGGTGGTGGATCGATTGACGAAGTACGCTAACTTCTTTGGTATTCCGACTGAGTACAGGGCTCCACAGGTGGCTGAGTTATTTTTCATGGAGATTTTTAGATTGCATGGGCTACCCTGGTATATAGTCAGTGACAGGGATAATAGATTCATGAGTGCATTTTGGCAGGAGCTGTTTAGGTTGGTAGGTACTGAGTTGACTCCGAGCACGAGCTATCGTCCTCAGACAGATGGACAGACAAAGATTGTGAACAAATGGATTGAGGGGTACTTGCGCAACTACATTGCAGGGCATCAGTGGGCATGGATTAAGTGGCTACACTTGGGAGAGTATTGTTATAATACCACTTATGATATGTCCATAGGGATGAGTCCTTTCAGGGCTTTGTACGGTTACGATGCTCCTTAATTCATGGAGATGGCTTTTGGTGATAGCAGGGCTCCCAAAGCCAAGGATTGGATTCGGGAGAGTCAGGATATCTTGAGGGCACTCAAAGATAATTTGCAGGTGGCACAAAATCAACAAAAGACATGCCGGAGATGGTTGAGCTTTTAAATTTTGAGGGTTTGATTTGGAGCACTTCGCTGCAGCAGCCCTATAGACAGTCTTCTCTTAAGAAGAGCGGGGCCGAGAAGCTCAAGCCCAGATTCTATGGACCTTACAGAATTATCAGGCGGGTTGGAGAGGTAGCATACGAGTTGGAGCTGCCAGAGAGTAGCAAGATTCATAATGTATTTCATGTTTCGTGCCTTAAAAAGGAACTAGGTCAGCAGGTTACTTCTTCTTCAGAGCTCCCACCGTTGGATGAGGAGGGACATTTGGTCTTAGTCCTTGAGGAGATTGTAGACACTTGAGAGAGAAGATTGAGGAACAGGGTGGTGAAAGAGTATTTGGTAAGATGGAAAGATTTGCTAGCCGAGGATGCCACATGGGAGCATGAGCAGATTCTATAGCACCCGAGTTTGCAATTGCTTGAGGGCAAGCAATTGCGGGAAGGGCGGACTGTAATGTCCCCTTCTCGATAGCACTTTAGGAGATCACTTAGCCTTTTAATTCCCGAGGCTAATGACGAAGTGGAGGGAATCATTTATTTAATTACTTAATTTATTGCCTAAGTTTCACTTAAATATTTAAAGGTGATATAAGTAATTAATTAAATCAATTTTGTAAGTGACTTTATGAAATTTTATTAAAGTGACTAATGGAAATATTTCATTAAAGAAACTATATAAAAAGTCACTTTATTTTTTGAGGGAGCAAATACAAAAGTGGGAAAAAAGAATCATTCAACACATTATGATTTACACATCTTTCACGTGAAGGAGCTCTCTGAGTTTTCGCGCCTGAGGGGTCCAAACCCTTGGAAGCCAATTTCGGGTATGCAACACTATCCGTAGCTGGAGGAACTGAAGATTTTGGAAAGGATACGTTTATTGCGAGATCTTGGCTCAATGGCGAATGAAGAATATGGCAATAACATAGATTTTCGTGGCTATTTTGCATTGAAGTTTTGACTGTTCCAGTGGATTGATTTTGGAAGATTATTGTGTAAACTGAAGGCGTTTTTCATTTGTAAACTCCTTTGGCTTTAGTTTCAGCAAGGAAACCAGTTACAGTTGTGCCTTTTTGAAAAGACTGAGCAGCTTAATGGAGGAACGCAATTTACTGATTAGGGCATCCTCTGTAGCTCTCACAAGCTAGGACGTGGTCAGTTGTGGGATTTAGGAGTGACATTTTGGAGTTCCTAAACCAGATGCATCTCTTTCTTGAAGATACAATTGTCCAAAAGCACTCTCAGGTCAGAAACGACTTCATTTTCCAGAGGCTTAGTCTGCTCAGATCAGAATCACGAGTTTCCAGGCATGATAAATGTATTCATTGCTGAGGATACCATTCATGGTGTAGCTGGAACAAACCTGTAAGTCTATATTTTGATCTAGGTTGTGTTCAAAGCATATTTTGTCCATGTTAGTGTCAAGAAATTACCTGTGATAAGCTGAATGTATTGCAAATGAAAATCATATACTGCTGTTCATGTGGAACCCCTTGAATCTCACTCAGAAATTAGTGTTATATGTGCTGTAGCTCTTGTAGCTGCTGTTTATGAAAACTCAGGCTATATGATGCACAGAAAAGCATCTTAAAATTCTGTTATAACATTCACTGTCAAATGCATATCCTGTATTGCATGGTCATTGATTTTTGGAGGATTGATATGGTCTTATTAGTGTGAATTATTGCCCTCTAATAGTCATTTTGAATGCTTAAGGTCTGAGCATAATTTCTGGCTGTATTCACCTTCTAGCAGCTCTTATTCTTACCCAGAAAGGTCCATCTATAAGTCTGAAACACTATTACTGAGGATGTACTACTATTTCAGTCAATGGCAGTGTTCCACGGAGTTTCGGGGATGGGGGATCGGGACGTATGGGGGACGCCTTAGACAGAGATGGAATGGAATTTGGGGACTGTAGGGACGCATGGGACGCTACAAGGGGTAGGAAGAGTGGCGCCAAATATATAAAATTTTTAAAATTAGTTATAAAAAGATGTATAACAATATAATTATATAATTGTAGAAGCCTAAGGATAGTAAAGTTAACACATAAAAACAAAACTTAAAACTTTAAAGTTTAAAGCTTAAACACAATAACACATTGCAATGATATATCATTTCATTGAACTAGTGAACCATTGAACATTGAAAATCAAAATGAAAATATAGACATTGGAAAATGCAACAAGAACTAGATGTTTCATAATTTGAGTTTCATAATCATGATTCATGAGTCATAATTACAATCAACTATCCCTATATCATCAATGTTCAAACTTCAAAACTTCAAAAACAGAGTACAAAATAGTAAATTATTAGGTCAGCTCCAAGCACACTGCCCTCCCTGGAAGTTCTAGAAGTTCTGTATTCACTAAGCATTTTCCTCGAGTCTCCCAGTTCTTGAGTCCCCTAGGTTTCCCTTTGGAGTTCCTTGGTGAGGGACTTCAGTCTCCTGCATGGGGACCTCTGGGACTGGGACCCTGGGACGGCTGAGAAACGGGGAAACTGGGACGCTGAGGGACGCTCTGCATCTCCTGTCTCAACGCCCCTCAGAAACGGAAAGGGAGTCTGGGGACGCCATCTCGCGGGAAAATCAACAGGGTCACGGTCGGCGAGGGAGTCATAGTTCCGAGACATGTTTATGCATTACATGATATTCCACGGTACCAACATTGTATGTAATCACTTTAAGATTGCATGAAACAATAATAAAACGGATCCTTGTATAATCAAGATAGTCAGGCAAAGGTCGGGCAAATGGGTTCAAACAACTCCAATTGACAAATTTCAGTGCAGATTAGGTAAGGAACTTTACATGCTGATTTTCAAAAACTTTTCGTTATGGTTCTTGACATCATTGAAAGAAGGCTGATTATATTTTTTATTGAAGGCTTGTCTGAACCCCTCAAAGGTTTAGTCAAAGCATTTGAACCTCCATATCTATAGGAGGCTATATAAAGGTCATTGGCACTTGAGTCTTAACTTTCGAAGAGTAAATTCTAGAAGAAGACCTTCCCTCCAAACAAGCGTTTTCAAAAAAAACTTCAGTCATAATAATAATTTTCCTTCAAGAAAAGAGGAAGAGGCAAAAAATGAATTAAGAAGGAAGAAAATTTGCTTCACATGCAAATAGCCATGGGCACTAGGCCATAGATGTCTTGGAAAGGGACAAGTGCATTACACTGAGGTAGTTTTAGATGAAGAATTAGGAGTTGAAGATTTGAAGCAAGAAAGTGAAGAAGAGCCTTTGCAAGAAGATTAGGAAGAAAAAGATACTTTCAGGAGGTAGTATTTCAAAATTTTTGGTACCCCAAAGTATAAACTTTTCAGAGTTTGTGGATTTCTATGCGGACAAAGAATTACTGTACTCATTGATTTTGGAGCAACTCACAATTTTTATTGATAAAGGGGTAGTTGCAGAAAGGCCTAAAAATTGAAGACTTTGAAGGTTTCAATGTGATGGTTAATGATTGTTTCATCATCCAATGCACAAGGAAAATCTCCAAAATGAGTCTCACTTTGGGAAATTATGAGGTAAAAGATGACTTCTTTGTTGTTAGCATAGGAGATACTAATGTAGTTTTGGGAGTTCATTGGCTGCATTCTTTGGGAGAAATTACGTAGAACTTCCAAACCATGGAACTCAAGTTCCATTTAGATTGTAAAAAGGTGGTACTTAACGAAATGTCAAATGGAGTTTCGAAAATTATTTTAGGAAAACTTATGGAGAGGACTTTTTTCCATGGACAAGTTGCTTGGGAGGCACAATGCTTGATTACGCCCACCATTTCTCTAGAGGATAAGAAATCATACCATGTGGATGCTTAGTCTCTTCTTGACAAGCACAATAAAGTTTTCAATAACATGCCTCTTGAGATGCCACTCGATAGAGGGTTGGAGAATGTCATTGAGTTAGAAGGAGCTAAATTAATGATCACCACTCCTTATCACCGTCTTAGAAGGCATAAGGAAGAGATCAAAAAGGGCATTAAGGAGCTTCTTTATATGGGTCCCATTAGACCAAGTTTGAGCCTATTTGCTTCTTCAATAGTCTTGGTCAAGTAAAAAAATGGGACCATGAGAATGTGTATTTACTATAGAGCTCTAAACAAAAAGATCATCAAGAATAGGTATCCAATTCTCATGATCGATGAAATTATTGATGACTCACATGGTGCGGTCTATTTTTCCAAAACAGACATTAGATCTAGGTATTACCATCTTAGAGTTTGTAAAGGATTATGGACATTGAATTTACAGTCATGCCATTTGGTTTGAATAACGCTCTTGGTACTTCTAGGACATGTATGAACCTAGTGTTAAATTGAAGACTTTGAAGGTTTCAATGTGATGGTTGCTGATTGTTACACCATGCAATGCACAAGGAAAATCTCCCAAATGAGCCTCACTTTGGGAAATTATGAGGTAAAGATGACTTCTATGTTGTCAGCATAGGAGATTCTAATGTAGCTTTGGGAGTTCAATGGCTGCATTCTTTGGGAGAAATTACTTAGAACTTCCAAACCATGGAACTCAAGTTCCATTCAAATGGTAGAAAGGTGGTGCCTAACAAAATGTCAAATAGAGTTTTGAAAATTGTTTTAGGCTAACATATGGAGAGGACTTTCTGCCATGCACAATGCTTGATTATGTCTACCATTTCTCTAGAGGATAATAAATTATACCATGTGGATGTTTGGTCTCTTCCAGACAAGCACTATAAAGTTTTCAGTGACATACCTCTTGAGATGCCACTCGATAGAGGGTTTGAGCATGTCATTGAGTTAGAAGGAGCTAGATTAATGATTGCCACTCGTTATCACCATCTTAGAAGGCATAATGAAGAGATCAAAAAGGCCATTAAGGAGCTTCTTGATATGGGTCCCATTATACCAAGTTTGAGTCTATTTGCTTCTTCAGTAGTCTTGGTCAAGAAGAAAAAATGGGACCATGAGAATTTGTATTGACTACAAAGCTCTAAACAAAAATACCAAGAATAGGTATCCAATTCCCATGATCGATGAAATTATTGATGAATTACATGGTGCGATCTGTTTTTCCAAAACAAACCTTAGATTTGGATATTACCATCTTAGAGTTCATGAAGAAAGATTATGGACATTGAATTTCTAGTCATGCCATTCGGTTTGACTAATGGTCTTGGTACTTTTCAGTCATGTATGAACCAAGTGTTCAATAAGCTATTAAATAAGTTTGTTTTGGTTTTTTTCGATGATACACTTGTCTATGACAAAACTTGGAAAGATCACTTGAGACATTTGGACAAAGTTTTGGGCATTCTAGAAGCACAATCTTTATTTATGAAAGAGTCTAAATGTGAGTTAGGTATGACTGAAATCTTGTATTTGGGGCATTTAATTAACACTCAAGGAGTGCAAATTGATCAAGATTTGGGCCATCTTGGTTTGGCCTACTACAAAAACATTGACGTAGTTGAGAGGATTCTTTGGTCTTTGTAGCTATTATCGAAAATTTGTGAAGGGATTTTCTTAGTTGGCAGCTCCATTGATTGATTTGACAAAGAAAGTGGTTTTCACATAGTCTAAGTCAATGCAGCAAACTTCTGACAAACTCAAAGAGGTGATATGTTCTTGTCTTGTGTTAGCCATTCCTAATTTCTCTCTTCCTTTTGTGTTAGAATGTGATGCATTTGGGGGAGGGATTGGAGTTGTTTTGATGCAAAATAAGCATCTTATTGCATTTGAGAGCCGCAAACTCAAAGGGATTGAAGGAGGGTTCTCAATCTATGACAAGGAAATGTTGATCTTCGTGCATGCTTTGGCCAAGTTTAGACAATTTACCTTGTTGGTAGAAAGTTTGTGGTGAAAATTAACCACAATAGTTTGAACTTTGAAGTACTTCCTTAGCCAAAAAGATTTCAATAAGAGACAACGAAAATGTGTAATTAAACTTCAAGCTTATGATATTGACATTGCATACGTCAAAGGGAAAAAGAACATAGTCGTTAATGTATTATCAAGAAAACCCACTCTATGTTGTATAATGGAAATTAAAAAGATTAGAAGTTTCAAATTTTGATAGAATATTTTGAAAACTCCTTTGCCACTGACATATTGGAAGGGAAATTGAAGGATGATAGTTATGTAGTGGTTAATGAATTCTTCGTTACAAGGATAGAGTATTTTTGGTATCCGAATCTAAAATGAAAGATAAGATATAAAGGGCTATTCATGATAATCCTTTGGCTTGTCATTCGAGGTATTTCAAGACTTACAAGTAGATTCGGGAGAGATTCTCATGGAAAGGACTTAAGGATGATGATCATAAGCATATTAATGGGTGTTTAGTTTTTCAATAGAACAAGAGAGAGCAATCATTTCCATCTTGTTTGTATTTCAATAGATTTCATCACTGGACTTCCTAAGGTGTGAAGTAAGAAGTACATTTATGTTGTAGTTGATAGACTCATGGAGTATGCACATTTTTTGCCATTTCTTTTGATTTCAAGGCACCTCAGGTTGCTGATTTGTTTTTCAAAGAAGTGTTTAGGCTCCATAGCTTGCTTATAAGTATTGTGGGTGAGAGATACAGTTGGTTCCTAAGCTTTTTCATTTATTAGGAATTGAACTTCCAACACTAGCTACCACTCCCAAACATGTGGCAGATTGAGATTGTCAACAAATGGGTGGAAGACTACTTGAGAAAAAATGTATCTAGTCATCAAGATTAACCAAAACTTGGAACACCTTTGTCTCTGAAACATAGGGAAAGGGTTCACCTTAGGGTTTGACACCTTTCCCAAATCTTTTTGAATGTACATATGGGTATGGATGGAGATGTAATGGATTGGAAAGGAATGCAAAGGTGGAATGAGGGTTTGATGGATTTGGACAAGGTATGTGATTGACTTACAACTTAATAGGTGAGTCAACTAGCCCTTAACCAAATCTAGAAATGACCTAATGATGAAATGCAAGGATCTAACTAAGGTAATAATGCAATTTATTGTTCTGATGCAAATACAGAAGACACGAGTTCACAAACAAATTCGGACAACAAAAATTGGTAGAGCAAGACACTGTGCACCTGTGATTCAAATTTGGGGCAGAAAATGGAGGACATAGACACTTAGGGCGTGAGTGTCCTTGTAATGTTTTTTTGGATCTGTTTTTGTAGTCCTTTGATGTCGGATTTGAGCTTCAGAACCTTTGCCTGTAAATATGTCAGAACACTATCGGATATTTCTGTAACTAAGTTTCTATGGGTTGACAAGATGTAGGTCTTCAAATGCAGCAACAAATAAATTGTCTTCAAAATCCTTTCAATCCTCTTCAAACCTGAGATCTGCACATTCACAAAGAGAGGAAATGTTGGGCCATTTAGGGGCTTGCCTTAGTCAAACCCTGTGTAAGTGTTTTCACTTCCACAATGGCAATGTCAATAATAAAAATGATAATGGATAGGAAAGAATGATGAAATCACAAAGTACTGCAACTCACCACCCTTCAATGGCTTCCTTGAAGGACTAAAGTCATGCACATCACCTCAAGGTCTTGGATCTTTCTTTGCTTGATTGCTTGAATTGCTTGGAGACCTACAAAAGTGTTAGCCTTCACAAAACAATGATAACATGAACACACATAAACTCACATAGGATTTGATATGATGTAAGGATCTTGAATTGCTGTAATAAAGCTTTGAAATGTTGCTCTTGACTTGCTCTTGAATGAGCTTGATGATATTAATTTCTCTTAATGTTTGCCTCTTGCTAGTTTTCTCTTGTTAGATTTGAAATGATGTACAACTAGGTATTTAGATAGGCACCATTCACTTCCCAAAAATAAATCCTAATTTATTGACTTAGACACTTAAATTGCAAAAACATTAAATTCATTTACATTGACATATTTGAATTTGAAATAGGGGACACTCACTTAGTGGAGTGTCCCTGGCTCTATTTTTTGAGACTTTAAGTGCTATCTTAGATTTACAATTGATTGCAACTACTCCGAAATTGCTAAAAATGTAGCCATAGAATGCACAATTTAGGAAACTAAATACTCAATGAAACCACACCATAGGGGACAAAATGATAAAGAAATTGCCATAAGTGACACCCTGTCATAGTACAGTTGTCATGTCCCCTTTTTCGGATTGAAATAATTAATAATATTTCTTAAGTTGGGCCGAATAACTTCTATTTTTAGGGCAACTTAAATAGTATTATTTTAATAAATTAAAAAAGTTTTTCTTAAACATTTAATATAAAAAGTACTAATAATTGGAGGGAAAACAAAACTAAAATAAATAAAATAAAATAAAAGAAATGGAGGGCCCGAAAAAGACAACTATAAAAGGAGCAAAATTTTCCTTATTTCATAATCAATCAAGTTAGCCTCTTTGCATCCAATTTTCATATTTGAGTAGTTTGTTCAATCTAGGGCATCCAAGGATGAAAACCCTTGGTTTGTTTGGGGTTTGAGAGGACAAAATCTTCTTGAATTTCCAATTGTGGAATCAAGGACAAAAACTATTGTTTCCAATCTTGAGTGATATTTTCGGCGAATTCTCTGGCATCCCAGATCTAAGTTGTTAAAGTCATACCAGCTGTGGGTTGACATCATTGGAGGGTTTTGACACTATTTTTGGAGGTAGCCCAGCTGCACAGAAATTCAGAAATTATATTTCAATGGTGGCAAACCATTTTATTGAGATATTTATGCTGATTTGGGAGGTGCTCGTTGTGAGAACAGTCTACTATACATGTTTATTTGGCACTTTTGAGATCTGATTTGTGTTTCCAGGGTTTGAGCTACATTACATCAGCAGCATGGAGGGTTAAAAATAGTTTGTTTGACCATTGTACGCTCCTACCACAGTCGTACAACTGCTGTACCAATCTGTTCTCCAATAAGGTCTATGCAAGTTCAAAATTTTAATTTCAGATCTGTTTTTTGTTTTAGAGCAATTTCTAGCTTGTAATCGTTACAAAAATCAATAAAATCAGACTTTGAGGGTTTCCAAATTTATGTTTGAATCTGATCTAAGCATTTAAAATGACCTAGGGTTTGTAATAATGATTAAATTTATCAAAATTTGGTTCAGATTTGGCTTATGAAGTGGTTGAGAGTTCGATCAAGTATTTTGCATTGTTATTTTCAATTTTTGGTTTGCTGTTTGTAATGTCCCCCTTATTAGAGACATAAAATGCACAAGTTAGGGTTAAGAAATTTGTTTACCAACACCTAATTTGCACATGTAATTTACCTTTAGGGCCTGCACACATCATGCATTACCGACAAACACACATAGTTCCTCAATCCAATTCAAATTAGACAACACCCGATTGAGCATTTTAAGGATAAGGCAGATGCATTATCATCTAGTGCATAAACACATCATAAACTAATATGACTTATTACTCCCAAGCGGAATAGATCCTCGCCTCGTTTCTCTTCCTAACGTTGTTGGATGGAAGATTTACTGTGCCAAGGGAACGTGCACGATCTCGAATTGGACTCCCTCAAGGTTCACTACCCGTCTTGGGACCGTCCAACATTGGACTGATTTACCTGCCTTTCCCTCCACACAGTCCCTATCCTTATCGAGCATTAGCGAAAGGGAATTTTGGCCTGGAGTCTATTCTCAAGTAAAGTCATAATAGCTTATGATATTCAATAATTGCTGTAAGCATCATTATTGGACTCTTGTGAATAATATCCCTTATATCTATTCAGGATGTTTGTCAATCACTCATGCTGTACAAATGAACTCAATATATTGACATATAAATATCCATTTAATTTCTCTATGCATTCCTTCTAGTATATTTAATCAAATTCTCAATTCATCATAGATTAGAGTGTTATAAGCATTCACTGCTATTTAACTTGATAAGGTATGGACTAGTTATTATACTGTAACCTGCTATCCATGGTAACTGGGATTGATTACATAACCATCCATGTTATCAGTCAGTTGAGGATACTTACCTCTCAATACTTACCCTTACTAGGGTTTGATCTGCTGAGGCTCCTCTTGATTCCTTAACTATCGATCCATCTGTCCTTAATACTTAGAAGATATCATTAGTATGAATCAAATAAATAAGAATCTGTTTTCCCTTCTTATATTAAAGAATCATAATTGCTAATCAGATTCAATAATTGTTATTTGCACAACCATTTATAAATATAATCTAAATCAGTATATATCATCAGTTCTAATTGACTCAATTTATAAATACATATATATCTTAGTTTTATATGAATACGTACATATGTATTCTACTTCAATGTAAGTAGTGCATATGTATTCTTTCCTATATCATTATTCAATATATATATATATATATATTATTCATTATCAAATTTATCTATTATTCACACATATATATTAAGTATTCATATTAGTCCCACTAATTGGCACATCCTTTACTTTCTTATATTCTTATATAAATGTCCTCAACTGTCTTTAAGGCATATTCTACTTACCAAACACTGAAAACAGACGTCGCTTACCTTTGTATCCATCTGATAATGTGATTCGTCCTTCTCCCAGGACCTGCCTCTGTTTATTCCTTTATGTCAGATTGCTGACTGGGATTCTTCAGAATATATTCTTTTTTTATTTCTTAGTAGGTTTGATTCAAATCATATAATATGCAGATTGTGTTTCTCCTTGTAATCCCATTACTTCCTCATCCTTCTCTTTTCACATGTTTCTTGAATATTGGTCTGATCGCTGCCTTTGCCCAGACCTTCCAGCTGCCTCTAAGTTGAACTGCTGCTTATTAATGTAAATTCCTTCTACATTGAATGATCTTTTTTTTTTTCTTCCTATCCAATGCTGCCCCCTTTGTCATAAAATGGATTCGCTCCTTATACATTGGCGGTGGTCAAGCCTCTCTTATTAGATGTGTCTTTCCTGCTGACATGTCCCTTTGTTTTGAGACACCTCCCTTGCCATTTCCTTAACTAATCATACGTAGCTTTTAAAAGATGATTAAGGCGAATTAGCATTGTCTTGTATAAGTTCGATCTTTTAATCATTCTCATGCATTCTATAAATACGTGCTCCCTTAATGGGTTGGCCAGCATTATAAAAGGAGGCTGAATTTATAATCATCTCTCCAACGATTTCCATCATGTAATTGGCCGCTGATCTTTAAATACTTCTAGGAATAATATCTGTTATTATTATCATTTTATCTTTACTATTGGTATATTATGATAATGGTATTTAATTTGTATTTTGATAGTTATAATATTATATTTGATATTTTAACATTAAAGTATAATAAGAAAATCAATTTGCTACTATCTTATTATTATTTTATTCTAATGTAATTACAATCTTTGATGTATAACGATTATAATATTTAGTATGGGTAATTACAATATTATCTTTAATATTATTATAATTATGAGGTTATCATTGATAATTATTTTAATAGTTAGTGTCTTTTAATATGTATTTTGTTTATCTTGCTTTGATGTTTTATATCTCGATGCTGCAATTTCGGGAAACATGACACTGTTTTAGTTTGTTTCTTGTTTCAAAAAAGTCATAAAATACAAAAAGGTATAAAACCATAAAAAATATAAACGGGACATTACATGATATGGCTAAGTGCTTGAATATGTAGGAACTTGATCAATGAATAATCCTTGTGTTTACACTCAACATCTTCCCATGAAGATTCAAGACCTTTTTGGGTTATTCTTTGCCTCTGTCAACAACACAAAGCACCTTTCACTCTTGATGAGACAGCACTCAATTGCCTTTTGATAATATATTGTTTTCTGGTTGCATATGTATGGGCTGCCAAAAACAATGCTACATGTATCCAAAGGAGTAACATCTTCAACTACTTCATCAACAAATTTGGAATTAACTGCAAACTTCATTCTACATTGTCTACTCATAAGAAAATTAGCACCTTCTTTGATCCAACCAAAGGTATAATGCTTGGGATCTTGATAAATTTCAAGGTCAATATTGTCAACCAAATCATGGGAAATTAAGCCTGAGAACAAGAATAAAAAAGGACAGACAATTCCTCTTGCACCAGAAAACTAACTTTCTTAGTAGTGCAAGTAATCCTAGAATCCACCTGAAAACTACAATCAATCGCTTTACACTTATGAATTACTATACTCTCTTCATGTATGGTAGGCATAGAGTTTTTCTTACCCTTCTTACCTTGCTTATGAGGATTTTTCTGTATTTTCAACTTCTAACAAGAGGACTCCAAATGACTATCTTTGTCACAAAGATCACAATGCACAAAATTCTTCTTGGTACTTGTTGAATTTACCTTCTTTGTCTTGGCTTCAGTCCCACTTTTTTCAGGAGAGGATAGAGGAATGCCTACTTCATGTTAATGAGCGTGGGCACATGCCTCTGTTGGCAATATTGTCATTGATGTCAAAGGTATATGAACAAGATCATTATCATTGCAGTATGAATGGAATTGATAAGAGATTGTTACAGATTGTCAGGAATGTCAAACTAAGAAAAAGAAATGAGTATCTCACAATTTGAACAAAATCAAGAAATTGAGTTAATCTAAAGATGAAGGGCAACAGATCAGTTTGAAGACTTATATGTGTTAAAGACATAAAAGCAGCTGTAAGCAGATAAATCTGAAGAAATTATCCATAAGAAGATTGCGTAAGAAACAAATAAAGGAGGCATGACAAATAAATAACAACAAATAAACAGATGCAAATTAAATGGCGGAAGAGACAAAAGTCTCGATAATACTTAGTATGATCATTTAGGGAATGAGCAAACACTGGAAACTAGTGATGAGTTGGATGGACATATATAATTGTTTGAAGAATGAAATATTCGATATCTTGGTCGACTGCTTATCTAGCTTACGCATCAGGCATATTCTATAACACATGAGGCTTTCTTTTTCAAGGATACAAAGAATCGTCAATATCATCAGTATAATGCGCCGCCATCTTGTGAAGAGAACGTAGACATTGCCGGGTAAAAGAAGTATGCCACCGCTTGAGATTATTGAAGCTCAGATTATTTAGAAGAACACGATTTAGTCAAATCTGAAGAAGCACGAATTAAAGAAGATTTGTTAAGAGAAAGAGTCAATACCAAAAAGGCATGTTCTAAGAGAAAGAGTCGATACCAAAAAGGCACGTTCCAGATAGATATGAAGGGACACATAAGAAAGGATGCTTTCTATTCTGAAGAGACACGTACATCGTCCATGACGTCTCTTGCTTAAGGACGTATTCTATCAAAAAGACGTGTTTTGTTGACTAAAAAAATGTCTTTCTGACTAATGCAAAGTGAACTGTGTTTAAGAGACGCTATTGGGAGGTCAAGGACGTGTTCATGTAAAGGAACGCATCTCTTAAAATCTGAAATTTGTCATCAAAAGACGTGTTCATGTAAAGGAACGCATCTCTTAAAATCTCCTGAAATTTGGTATACGCTCTTTTTCTGCGGAGGTAACAAATGATAATATTGAAGAGGAAAGTCGCAATTACTTCAAATGAAGACGGTAAGAATTCAGTTCTATGGTAATAGAAAATAATCAAATCATGGAAATTGACGGCGGCGAAGATACATCAAAACAAATGTAGATGATCTTTCGCGAAGAAGTGTGCAACTATCAGAAAATCAACATCATAATACATGAATATCCAAATCCAAACTGCAAAGGTTCGAAGATTCGTCAGAACCCATCTTCTTGTGTAATATGCGGATTTTTCATCACAAAGGCAGATTGGAGGATTGGGAGAGTGCAGATCTGATTGAAGTCATTTACCTTCATCCATCAAGTCAAGGTTTGGTGCCTTGCAATAGGGGTTGGTGCTCCTTGTAGGTTGTAACCTACAAAATCATCTCATTTATAAATCAAGTAGGTTGGTGTCTACTTCCATTTGTAAAAAGTCATTTAATCATTTCCAATAAAGTAGTGTCAACTTGTTTTCATTGATTCATATCAGAAGTTGATATTGATAAAAGTTTAAGATTGTTGAAAAATTGAAAAGTAAAAGATTGCTTTGATTTACTGATTCACCCCCCCGCTCTCAGTAAATCTTTTGTGCTCTTCAATTGGTATTAGAGCAAGGTCCTTCTTGAAAGCCTAACCGCTTGAAGGAGATCCTTAAAGAGCACATATGGCAGATCATAACAATACAGTCAAAGCACCCATCTTTGATGGGACTAATTATGCATTTTGTAGTATCAAGATGGAAGCATATTTGAATCACTTGGGTCTGATGTGTGGCAATCTGTTGTTGATGGGTATACACCTCCAACAACCCCTCCAACGGATCAAGCCGTGAAAAAGAGAAGTGAGAACAATGCCAAAGCTAAGCATGCCCCTCTTTGCAGCCTAACAGATTCCGAATTCACAAAGGTTATGCGTTGCAAATCAGCAAAAGAAATTTGGGTTAAACTCCAAAACATCTATGAAGGAGATGCAAAAGTAAAGAAGGCAAAGTTGCAAACTCATCGAAGGAAGTTAGAAACTCTCAAAATGAATGATGATGAATATATAGCCTCATATTTTCTTTGTGTTGATGGAACGGTGAACATCATGAGAGGACTTGGTGAAGAAATTGATGGTGTTTTTATTGTTGATAAGATTCTAAGATCTCTATCTACAAAGTTTGAGGCCAAGGTTGCAGCATTGGAAGAATTAACAAACTTAGACCAGCTATCAAAAGATGAATTACATGGGATCCTTGCTGCCTATGAGATGAGGATTGAAGGAAGATCACCACAAAAGGAAGTCTCATTCAAAGCATCCAAAAAGGGCAAAAACAAGCATGAAGAGCCAAGTGACAAATCAAGTGATGAAGTAGAAGCTTACTTCATGGGAAAACTTAAGAAAGGAAAAGGGAAATATAAAGGAAAGTTCCCCTTTAAATGCTTCAATTGTGGAAGATTGGACATTATGCCTCAAAATGTCCTCAAGATGATAGCAACTCTAGTGAAGATGAAAAAGAGATCAACAACAAGAAAAAGGGAAAGAAGAATTTCAAATCCAACTCAAAGAAGAAATCTCAAAAACACAAAAAGAGTTTCTATTCAAAGAAAGATAGCAGCACCTCCGAAGAACAAAGTGAAGATTGCTCAAGCAATGGTGAAGAAGAAATATTGTTCATGGCTGAATATGAAGAACAAGATGTTGATCAAGAATGTGATGAAGAAGAGGAAGTTGATCAAGAATGCAATGAAGAAGAAGAAGTAGATCTTGAGGAAGAACTTCACTATGCATACAAGAAAAATGAAGAATTAAAGAAGAAGGCTGCCAAGCATAAGATGAAGATCAAAGAAATGACAAAAGACTTGGAGGAATCAAGCAAGACTATTGAAGACTTGAGGGCTCTAACCATGGAAGCTGAAAGAAATGAAGATCAAACTCATTTCAAAAGAGATGGAATGTGACAAGCTGGAGCAAGAAATAGTTATGCTAAAGATGGAATTGGAAAAGACAAAGGAACAACACACAAAGGTTGATGAAGACTCCATCAAGTTGAATGAGCTCATGAAGGCTCAAAAATTCTTTCAAGACAAAACAGGGGGCAGTTTTGAAAGACAGTCCAAGAAGGTTAGTAACTCCAACGAAGAAACTAAGACCTTCTCAAAGCAAGCCGGAGGAGATTGGATAAGTGCTGATCCTAAAAGAAGACTAAATACTAGGCACTTTTATGCTTTTAATGGCTATTGTTTTCTATGTAACAAGTTCGGCCACAAGGCCTTAAGTTGTAAGAATAAAGCAAAGAATATTCCTAGTTACAATAGGAGAGACTATAATCCTTTCACACCCTTAATGGACTTCAATAACATATGCTACAATTGTAATAACTTTGGGCACAAGGCACAAGCTTGTAGGACAGTTTTTAATAATTTTCAAAAGCAAAACAAGAAAGAAGACAAGTCCATTAAAAAGAAAGAAATGCCTATCAAAGTGTGGAAGAAGAAGGAGAAATCCATGTTCATTCAAACAGCCTTACATGCAGAAAGTAAAAAGGATAGATGGTACATTGACAGTGGGTGCTCAAAGCATATGACAGGTGATAAAAGCAAATTCATCTCCCTTGAACCAACTGATGAAGGAACGGTAAGATTTGGTGATAACACAAGAAAAGAGATAAAAGGAAAAGGAACACTTAGTCTAGATAATGGTAGAATAAAAACAGAAAATGTCTTATATGTTAAAGGCTTAAAAGAAAATCTACTAAGTGTTAGCCAACTTTGTGATCAAGGACATAATATTACATTTCATTCTAACAAATGTGAAATCAAGAAAGATGGAAAACTAATTGCACAAGCTGATAGAAAGCACAATTTGTATGTTCTAAAGGAGATAAGTTGTGAAAGTTGCAACTTGGTACAAAAGGCTGAAAGTTGGTTGTGGCACAAAGGGCTAGGCCACCTCAACTTTGATAATATTGTCAAAGTTAGTAAATCAAATGCTGTAAGAGATATGCCAAGAATAACAAAGCCTTCGAACTTCATTTGTAAGGAGTGTCAACTTGGAAAGCAAACAAGATCAAGTTTCAAG
>VDFB02127401.1:0-13610 GCA_007258455.2 Sequoia sempervirens | reverse complement strand
TAGCAAGAGCCTTCCAACTAATCATCCCCTAGTCACTACTAGTTAAGATATATAAGCCCCTCCTAAAGCCACACCAAACCATACTCAAACTCAAACAAGAACAAACAAAACTAGTGCCTACATCTCCCCTCATCTACCTTAATTCTTCTATTTTCATAATGAAACATAGGATACAAATGCTATTGTCTTCTTATCTCGCACAAACCTCTCACCGTCAACTATTGAGCAAAGAAAAAATAGTGTTAGCAATGACTAAAGTAAAAATTAAACATAGGTTTGTCTCATTTAATATGATGGATGTCCACGTCTCTACTCAACAATCCTCACCAAACATGTGTTAGTCTCATTTAATAGTTAAGGGTGCCATGTTATTGCACATGGATGCCATATCATCCTTCACCATCCAATTATGTTTTTTAATTCTCTATTCCCACTTCATGTCTCCCTCCAAACACTATTGTCATCCCATTGACATCCTTTCACTAAAACACAAACCTAGACCAATTCAAATCACCTCAAATCTAATACTAGACCAATCAATTGTAAACAAAACTACTCTTGAAACCAAAACACCTAGTTACATAATATGGTGAAATGCAAGAACTTTCCCTCATCACAGACTCTCAACCAAATACACAAAATACAATTTACCACAAAATTCTTAACTTCCTAGACACAATGCAAATTTTTCATGATGCCCCTACATCAAAGGGAGATGTAAAGGCAAAGAGTAAAGTTAACAAGTTTCACAGAGGGAGGTAGAGAGGTCATTAGAAAGGATGATGAATAAAGGGTGAAGGAAAGTGAGTGAGTGAGGTTAAGGAGGGAGGCAAGACAATGGGAAAGGGAGAAGATGAATGGGGTTAGAGAGGAAGAGATGTTGTAGAGGGAGGAGGAAGAGTATATGGAGTTAGGGAGGGAGCAAAGGAGAGGGGAGGTGGGGGAAAAGAAAGTGAATGGGATTTAAGGTTTAGGATTAATAGAGTTTAGGGAATGGGGAAGGGGGATAAGTAGTTAGAAAGGGAGGAAGCAAGGGATAGAATGGGAGAGGGAAAGAAGGTGAAAGAGTTTAGTAAGGGAAAGTGGGGACAGAAAGACCATGAATGGGGTTGAGGGAGAGAACTCAAAGATATAGAAGGTTATAAAGGCAGTGTGTCTAAGAGAGAGGGGGTGGCATTAAGAATGGATAGAGAGAGAGTGAGGTAGAGGGTCAAATTGGTCAAAACATTGTAAATGAAGCACATTTTGGTTAAATTTGGTCAATCTTACTCAAACTTCTCTTTGGTCAAGTTTAATTAAATTACAACAATTTAGACAAATGGTCAAATAGACAAATTTGTCAAGCTTGATCAGCCTTAGATAAATATCACACTTTTCCAAATTGCTCAAATTAATCAACTTTATGAAATTTAGTTAAAATTAATTCTTAATTAAACTCAAATTCAAACATAGTCCAACTTAAACAAATTTATCAAATTACTCAATTAAATTGGTAGTAACTAAGTATAGCATTTTTGCACCAATATTTTGAACCACCCTCTATGATCCATCATGTTCATCCTCTTCCTAATGATGCATTCAGGCCCTAATCCTCTTCCTAATGATGCGTTCGGGCCCTAATGGCACAATTGGCTCTCTTCACATGCCTTGGCCAAAGATGCATTCAGGCCCTAATCCTTAACTAAGTCAACCTTAGCATTCTCCTCAAACAAACCATCCGTAATCGTAGGAAATTTGTTGCTTATGCTCGTCAAAATGAATGTATTTGGTTGAAACCCATAACTCGTTTCATTGTTCACCTATCTCATAAATGGTTGTCAGAAAATTCACCACCAAGACAAATTCATCTCACAGAAAATTCACCACCAGCAATTCATGTCATATACAATTAGAAAATTTGATTTATGATAATAAAAATTGAAACATTTTTCAATATATTTTATTTTATTCTTGTAAACCAATTATACAACAATATCAGTCATCTCTATTATTAATGCGGTGGAAATTATTCTTTTGCAAAAAAATCTCAATGTCTTTGAATTATATATTAAAAAATGTTAATGTGATTAATTATTCACGACAATGAATTGTTGGTGGTGATGAATTTGTCATGGTGGTGAATTGTTGGCGATGAATTGTGAACATGGTTAAAATCCTTGATTGTGCCATACTCCAGCACAATGTCACAACTACCAATAGGAAAAATAATCCACTGTAGATACATTCTCATCATTTGTTCTAAGCGATTAAGGCACGTCAACGTGATAAGTGCAACCACAATCCAAAATAAACTCAAGTTGCATGTCTAAGCATGAAAAACATGATAGGTATGAGATACAGTTACATTAATCTTACTCTTTTCTATGTGCTTTCCATGGTGATTCTAGAGTTTTTTGACCTCTTCCTTAAAATCCCTCATCTTTTCATATTAGCCATCTTCAGAATTTCGACGCTTGCCACAATAGGTGCATTTTTTTCCTTCTTGTTCCCCGCCTTATGACCATCATGAGAACTTGTACTCATTATCACTACTTCCTCAATCTTCCGTCATTAGATGCTTCTGTCTTGTTTTATCTTGAAAATAAACTTCTTGCCCCTAACAAATGAACTTCTACTTTCAACCAAGTGCACTTCTTGCTGAGCTTCTCTTGTTCTCTAACCATAAGGAGTAGAATCAAACAAAATATTGTCTTCCTCTCTTCCTGCACGCTGGCCCTCTCTGAGAGGAATGTGGGGAGACGCATCATAAGGCAGCAGCAAGCTTTCAGGAACAAATTATCACGTTGCCCTTCGTATACTCCTCGCAGCTTGTGGATCTAAATCAAAGTTCCAATATATCACAAATCAAGTGTGAAATAGACCACATAAATGTCCAATAAAGACTTTGATTCAGACTGTCCTAAAAAAGATTTTAAACTGGAAAGATTCTTCAATGACATGTTTTTAGTTAAGAACACATTCTAACATTATTCCGCTTCGGTAGTGTCATGCAGTCGCATCCCAGCTAGATTTAAGTGGGTAAACTGGGAATAAAATTTACTTTGCTCTAGCCAAATCAATGACAGCCCATTTTCTTTACCTTCAGTCTGACAACAAATGAAACCTCATGTTATGGTCTTATGGTCCCCATACGTTGTATGATCATGGAAGCTATATTTCCCTTCTTGAGTTAAAAAATAAAATTCATTATAATATACTGAATTTTATAATAGTATCTTGAACTTAAATACACAATTTCTGCTAAATACGCTTAACTCATTTTTTTATGAACATGTTGAGTTTACAACATTGTTTGTCAAGACTCAACATGGAACTTTTGCACCACGTATAGTGTGCCGACTGAACAAATCAGATTTGATTTTTTTTTTTTACTTCAATAATTTACATTCTCGTATACTTGATCATTCTATCTTTTGAACATCTTCTGAATGTATGACTTCATGTGCTACCTTCAATCCCGAAGGATATCAAAAGTAATGACAATTGACCTCAAGCAAATCAAGCAAGGGAATCAAGATTCAAAACAATCTCTCAGCAGCATGAAAGTCACAAAAACTAAAAGACGATTTTAGATGCGATAAATTCCTTTCTTTTTCCTCCGTTCCTTCTTTCCATGGATTGGCAAGATGATGTCAAGATTGACGATTTCCATCTGTCATATTAGGTTTCCCAACATCATCAATTGGATTTCTCTCCGTCCAGACATTTGCATCCCTGTATCCCAAATCAAAAAGCTGATCTAGAATATCATCATCAGCTGGCTCTAACGCCCAATTAAAAAGCTGCAATAGCCAGAGATTGTCAGAGCTGTATAGAGAGACTAAAACTTGTTATAGAAATTTCTTTGTAGATTTTTCGAATGACTTCTAAAACAAAAAGATATTTTCAGAAAATTATAATTTCACTATACCTGCCTCGCTGATGCCCTATTCTCTGGATTGCAATCTGGGCTGATTCCAATGCCTTGCAACCCCAATTGGCTAACAGGAAAAGCACAAACCCTGACCTGCATCAAAATGCCAACTACTTAATATAGTATAAAAATACCATGTGATGGCCTGTTAATGATCAGATAATAGATTAGGATGGAAAATAGTTTATCGTGTCATATCATTTTCATTATGTGGGTGATCAGATAATATATTAAGAAAGAGAGTAGTTTATCGTATTAATATGTCATCTGTTGCAATGGGGTATTTAACCCTTAATCATATTATAATTTTTATTGCTTGTTCTGGGAAAATTTTCAGTGGCATCTTTGGTATAAATAGTTTGATGTCTCTTTATTCAAGGACCTTGATGACAGTCCCATAATCAAGATGGCAACACATTAAAAGTTGAGGATAGTTTGTATCGTGATATTCTTACGTTTATTAAGTTGAATTTAAAACATGTTGTAGTGTTGCCAGAGATCTGCATGAATGTACTCGTTAGTGCCTTGATGACCATTGGGTTATAAATAGCTCATGCTACCGTGAATGCTGCCAATCAGTAACTGATCAGCCCATACCAAAAATTTAGAGCAAATGGCCATCACAACCCTCTATCCTCTGACACTTTATGGTATACATGCTTCCTCTTGTAACCAACAGAACATGTATCCTTTCCTACAAGAGAATAACCTCCGAAGGATCTCTCATACATACAAAATGCATAAATGCCTCTTTGATGCAAAGAAACTATTCGATTTTGGCTAACCACTTTGATAGTGAAACGCATTCATAGGATTTTACCGATGTCATTAATGTTTGATATCGTACAACCTGGTGGGCATATAAAACAATAAGGTATCATCCCTTGAATATTCATGGGGTGTACAAATTTCTTTAATGTATTATATTGCACAAACTAGTGGACATATTCAACAATATGATATTGGTTTGAAAATAATCTTTTCAACAAATAAATTTAATATGCATAATGAATCCTTGAGAATCTCCACGAAATATGCTGTTCAAAATTTAGGTTTAATTGTTGTTAGTAACTTAGTTGTTTTACGCATTCAACTAGAGCTAAGTATAAATCTTATCATATGTTTCAGCTATTATAAGCATCTTAAGTTATTGTATCAAAGTTGTTTCAGTTTTGTAGTACACATGAGATGAAACAATTTTTCTAGTTTCAACAGCAAAAGAATATTTTTACGTCGTCCTCAGTTTAGTTTGTTTTTCTTTCCGTCTTATCTCATTGGAACCACTTGATGCTCCTCTCCTGTATTATTTTCCTTAATAAGATTATGGGGATTTTATATTAATTTTCTGAATATAGAAGAATAATAATCTACTTGTCTGAAATTTATATTAACTTTACTACAAGTAATACTATCTTAAATACTACTGTAGGAATAGTCAATCCTTGCATCAGCTAGCTCCTCTTAGCCTACCAGAAAGAATAGCATACTTTCATCTTTGCAATAAGTTCCATTAAACTGCATTGTCTTCATCATGATAACATCATGAAATAGGGGATCAAACTAACTAAGCAAAATGGCTGTTGTTTGAGACCAATGAGTTGCCACTTGGAAAAAACTGGAAGATTATAAATGACTAATGGCTGTTGAGCAAGATATGTTGTTGCTATTGGTGCCTGATCACACAAGGAGCAGTTGAGAAAGAGATGATGTAACTGTTGCTTCTGGCACCTGATCACCTCAAAATAGAAACTTGATCTAGACTTAGAAGATTATGCTTCAACCCTTTGACATTTTTGATACGCATGATGTTTCTTACAGTTGGTTATTAATTTTGCATTTCTGTTATGCTATTCCGATCTACGCTGTTTTGTGGTCTGGTAGTTAAAGAGTTAGAGCAAGAATGGAAGGTGCATTCATTTGATGGCACTCCTGCAGTGGAGGCAATAGAGCATTTCGATGTTGTCAGGCATTGCAGAGTTCAGTTTCGTGGATTATTCTGTAGTATTCTGAGGATGGAATACATTATTTGTGCTGAGAGGATGGTGTCAGAAATGGACTGTTCAAATAGACATCTACCGTTAGAATTTATAATTGTTATTGTTAATTAATTGTCAAAGCATTTATCAAGCATATGCATGTAGAAGAAGTCATGCAAGAGGTTGCAATAAATAATCTATGTTTAGCAAAACCATGCACATGAGCTTGCTTGCACCTGAAGCAGTGTGGATGAGCTATGTAATAATAGGAAGCACTTGTGTTTATAAAAGCAAGCCTCTTATGCACATGTGAGATATATTCATATCCAAGAGTTGAGACAGTTGAGTATATATTCTATACAGGTTTAGGTGGCCAAAGTGAAGGCAAGGAAAGAGTTGCACTTGCCCCCAATTTTGGGCAAGGGCAGCCATGTGTATGTGTAATTGGTCTGTTTGTGTTGTGAATAAATAAGCTTCGATGTTGTGTAAAATCATGTGTTCAATTATTGTTTAGTAGTTGCTATTGTGCATATGTTTTAATCAGCAGGTTTGCATGGTGTATGTCTATACCAAGAATCAAGTATTGGGTTTTCAATTTCAAGTGCAGTTTGGATGAAACTGCCCTTCGAGTTGGTGGTTGTTGGCAAGCAAATTTGTGTGGCTTCAATGTTTGATCAAAAGGTTGCAATGCACATTAACGGAAAATTTGGTTAACACATGTTTCAGATATCAAAACAACTGATGAATGGTAGATGTAAACCAAGTTCCATGAACCAATAATATCCTTATCTGCTTTTATTTTTCTCCCAATATAGCTCCTACACTCCAAACATATAGACAAGAAACACATTTGTAATTAAGACATAGAACCTCACTTAATATATCTATAAGACAAATAATTGATTATATAAATAAATCTCACAATAGGGATTAATTTAATAAGACTGTCAACTGATCCCATCACTGTATTCTAACTAGTAGAAGTAATAGCATATACAATAGATATGCAGATCTAACAAATGCATGTGATAGCAACCTAAAATTAGAGTAGCCTCCATTCTATCTATTGGGTAGGTTATCCAAAGTAGATAAGATGACATTCCGGTCAAGTTTCAAAGCTGTAAAAGTGGAGGTAATCCACTATTCACTAATTGATTTTATGTTTCAAGAAGAGACAAGAAGAAAGTGGTGAGGATGTCAGAAATATCACCCCCACTCAAGGGATAAGAGAACATCAAAAAACATGCCAAAAAAATGGTTGAGACATCCAATAGATTTTTTGATGATTAAACTTTGATGGGGCTTCTAGAGGCGATCCTATTACGACTGGAGACAGGGTTGTGCATAGAGATGATCAACGTTACCTTGTTCATCGAGGTTCCCTGTTTCTTGGCTGTTGCTCAAAAAATGAAGCTGAATGGGAGAGTGATTGCAGGGACTTTTTGGCCTCCTTTCTAGGTTTTAAAAAGGTGGTGGTCGAAGTAGGTTCTCTAGATTTTATTAAGGGTGTCTATAAACATTATTGTCCTAATGGGAAACTTAGGCATTGTTCTAATGGGAAACTATTCTTGAAACTACAGCATTATTGTCATCTTTGGTTTCCTTTTGAGGATGTCATTTTCTCCTATTGTTTCAGGGAAGTGAATGTGGCAGTTGAATTTTCCACCAATTTAGGTGTGGATCAGGTGCCATTGATGGCTTTGTACAGTATACAACCTGATCCTTGGGCAGATCTACAAGACTGATTAGCTTTTAAGCCTCTTTAGTTCTTTCTTTTTTTGTTGCCTTGACCATGTGGTGGATCTCTAATCCTTTTTTGGCAATAATGTTTTTGTCACAGGCGGCTCATGTGGTTATAGCTTTTGGGCTCCAAGGTGGTGCATTGGCAGGCATGCAAAGGACTTCCTTTTAATACCCTTCACCATTGGCTTTGGCTCATTTAAATTCTTCCATGTGGTATCCAATTTCATTCTTCTGTGTTACCTTTGCCTGGGCATGTTGCAGGCCTTTTGTTGTCAATGGCAGGTGTTGCTTGGTGGTTGTTCAGGTGGCATTAAGCAGTTTGCTCTGGGCTCTGCACATGTGCAGTGATTGCCAGGCGTCATAGCTCTGCCAAACAGGAGCCCTATCTAAGAGGAAGAGTCTTTGATCACTGATTGTGTGCAACTGTTGACTGCAAAGATAGTGTAGCTCTGGGCTTTATCAAGTGTGTGCTGGGTGACGCTGGTGTTGGGGTGAATGATCCTCTTTGCTAGAAGGCAGCCATCTGAGACAAATTTATCATTAAGCTGGAGACAGTGGTACCTCTATCAGGGCAATGACAATGGCTTATTCACCTATCAGCTCTTTTCTTTGATATTGAGTGGCTGCAAAAGCACCAGGTTTAGATTCTCTGCTAGCTGAGGACTTGAATTCATTGGCTTCAATGCACGATCACAACCTGGCTAGGATGGAAATTGTTACTATTTACAAGGAAGTGAAGTACTTAAAGGACGACTAAATGGACCTCAATCAAGTTTTGGAAATTCTTATGGTGACCCATTCTCAAAGGTGCATGGAGATATCTAGGTGGCCAGGAAAGAAATTGGTACAATCAATCAAGAAGTGAAGTTGTTTAAGGATTCCTAAATAGACCACAGTTGTTTTTTTTAAATCTTATTGTGACCCTTTCTCAAATATCCCTGGAGGTGTCTAGTATGTTCACCATCACTGTTCTGGGTTTGGTGGAGGTAATTTGGGCCAAACAGAGGGTGGAAACCTTTCAAGGTGTTAAGTTCCCTGCTCTGGCAGCTTCATTTCTGGGATTTACAAGTGGCTAAAAGGAGGTGGCTGTGGAAGATATGGTAGGCTCGAAGTTTAATTCCTCAAGTGAAGTTGGTGGTTGTAGGTGGGGTGGCAGGGGAGTGAAGGGGTGCATTTGAGGTTTGGGTGTCTTTGGAGGATAACACTCTGAGTTGTTTGTTTTTAAGGTCAGCTCCTCCATTTTTGTTGTTATTGCTGATCAGGAAGTTTTGCTTGGATATTTCCAGTTAACAGTATTGGCAGTCTGCTTCTTTTGGTGGGGTTTTACTTATGACCATTAACGTCATTTGTTTTGTAAAATCATGCTTCCTAGGCAGGAGCCCCTGTAGATCCTCTACTATTTAATCAAAAATGTTGGAAGCTATTATACGATTCTCAAACAACACTAGCATTACTCTCAAAAAACTTGTGACTAATCCTGAGTAATTACTACCAACCAAATTTGCCATGTTTTTTGAGTTTTTCAAAAAATGGTTCTGAAATTGCTTTAATTAAATATACCTATCATTTTTTGTCGCATGTTTTAAATGTCCTTTTAAGTTTGTCTTTGAAAAGATTTGTTTTAGAATTATATTTTGAAAATTAATGAGATTTCTCCTTTTATTTTATAAGCTAATGAGAATTTAGTTAAAACATTTGGGCTGCCCCTAAAATACTAGACCGTGCTCCATGAAGGAAAGGCAAACTATTTTAGGATCAGCCCTTTGCTTTTTGACATAAAGTAAAACCTTTTCAGGTAAAAGAAAACTGTTTTGTCCTAGAACCCCACCCTTCTTTATTACAATCAGGATTTCCTTTATGTACCATGTTTGATTTTAATTTCTAAGCACAATACTTGAAATGAAATTAACAATATCAGAGTTTTTCTCTATTCTTACAATATTATATCAAATGTTTTTAGTTAACTGATTTTTTCCCATTTTTAGTCCAGGTAATTGAATTCTATTTACTCTTTCATCATGCAACTATAATGCTGTGTACATAAAGTAACAAGTGTTGGAACTGATGTAAAACTAGTTTTGGAGAATCAAAATTCCTAATGTATGTATGGCTTGGCCAGAAAACTGGCATGGAAAGTATCATAGAGACAAGAAACTGCACATATTTAACTGCATATCTTATGCTGGTTGAATAAATAAGTTAAAAGTTTAGAGATCCGCCATGTTTGAAACTAAAATGGAACTGTGCAGAATTAGGTTCTCATGAAAACGACAACATAATTCTAACAAAGGTGCAGCAGCCTTTGACAAATCAACATGCCAAGGTTCTAAGCACAGCCATTAAGATGTTTAAAAAACTTTCTTTGAACAAGCCATGCTTGTATTGGGATGGACCTAAATAAGACATTTAATCTTTGTACTGAAAAAGACAAATATTAAATGCGTGAAAAAAAGACCTGCAATCCTGTACAAATCATGCATCACTTGCCACAACAATGCAGACATAGCTATTCTCGGAATTTAATCATATAAAGATAAACAATTTGAAGGGGAAACAGAGCAAAATTGTACAGACGTAAGCTAGGTAAAATGTAAAAAGCCTAAAGTGTGTTATGTAAGACAGGCACACAAACCGCACACAAACCACCTTGCAAATGGCTAGTCAATTTTTCTATTACAGAGGATTATATCTAATCAACTTGGCACCTGGTATGTTTTCTTATTTTTAAGAGTTGTTCAAGACAAAACTTCAGACCTTTTTATTATGAACATGCTTAGGTTAATGCAAGGATATTGTCCTTAAGTCATGAAAACTTATGAGTATTGTGTACACGTGTATGATGGTCTATATGCATGCACATCCATGTTAGCATATGCTAAAGAAACTTTTAGAGAACACAAGCTATGTATATGGAAAATTTCCTTCTCATCTGCTGTGTTTTGAATCTTTTGATATATTAATAATTAAACTTTCACTACACTATTTTATAAAGGGAACTTATTTTAAAAGTCCAAGGGTCAGATGATAATATATTAGAACTGAACATGAAATTAATTGTGTTGAAGTACATGTGAAGTGTGTTCATGTACATATGTGCATGTGAATGTACATTTTGTGTTGAAACAAACATTTAGGATGATGAAAAGGACTGAAAAGAGCTACAAAAATTGCAACAGTTTCAAGAAATGCAAAACAAGGACGGTTGAGAGGAACATGAAAGGGATACCAAGTTTAATGCACCTTTTTAATAGCAAACGTAGGCTTTTTCTCTAATGGACCGCAGATTTTAGATATATTACAAAATACAGAAAATATTATAGATACCTAATTCTCACTTAAAATAGAATGAGTCAATATTTCAAACAGCATACCGTTTTGTCAGCTGCTGTTGGTGGCATGAATAGAGTCAGCCCTCCATCTACACAGATCCGTTTTCTAAAAACTGTAACGGGTCTAGGTGCAAGGTATCTGTAATGAAAATTGGCATTCTTCTACACGTCACTATCCACTGAAAAAAACTATATAGTAAAATAAGATACGATGAGATCAACTACTAATAGCTTAGAAAATTTAAAAAACATAATTAAAATTAACAAACATAAAGCATATACCCTGGTATGAAGGAAGATGTAATCACAGCATCAATTAGATCTTCTTTAGAATCAAACTGATCTACAAGCAAGGCCCTTGGTGACCTGAACACCTGTGTTATAGCAACTGTACCATCATAACAACAGTAAGTTGCACAATATTATTAAGGAAGTACAATTAACACAATTGGTAAATAAAATTACTATGATCTATTATAAAGAAATGGAACAAGCTTCAAGCAGAATGTCGAGGTTGTAGGCCTTATTCCAGGACTTGGAGCTACATATAGTTAGCATATGAATAGATATAAATATTGAAATTGATTAAAATGTCAGTTGACACAACCCAAACCAATGAAACAGATGCCATAATTCAGCAGTTATATAATGTCATTAAAGCTATGCAAAGAATAATGACAGCAGGAAAGTCCTCCATAAATGAAATAAAAAACCAGTCTACTAGAAACCTAAAAAATCTACTTGGAATTTTGGTAATTTGCCTAAAACTATGCAGGTATTTTAAATGCACAATTGGAAGCATCTTATACAATATATACCATAATACTTGGACTTAATTTCATACTGTGAGACACTGTCACAGTACAGTATATCAGGTTCAAGATGGTTATTAATCACAAATTTTTCATGAATAGATTTTTTCTCTGTGAGGACTTGCATTATATGCTTGTCTTGTTACTGGGCATTATAGTTGTTCCATTTTTTTGGGAATCCATACTATATTAGTTAAATGCCTAATTTTATGTACTCCAATTTGATATTTCGTAGTACATAGGCGAGCAAATGTAAGAAACCCCGTTTCCCCACGACCTTGAATCGTTTTGGATTTTTTTTGACGTTTTTAGGTTTTTGCAATTTTTGTGTTTTCAATGCAATAAAGAACAGTACGGCTATTCTAGGAAATAGTAATAAATTCTTTAAAATTGCCAGATCCTCAATATGCTTAAGAAAATACACTAGAGATTGAAGCCGTTCCTTTATTAAATCAACTGGCACTAATACAAATAATATTTTGAAGCATGCAATGAAAGAATAACATTTTTATTTGAAAGAACCTGGTAATACAGCTTGCTGAAGATGCACAGATCCGTACGGCTGCTCTAAATGATTCACTTCTCCTTCCTTCCGTTGACTGTGGATGACTCTAACAATGTGGACGCCTTCTGTGATGCATAGATGAAGCTCATACAAGAGGCGTTTCTCCCCAAGAAAGGAAACACGTGTTTCTGCACAGGTACGGCCTGACAAGAAGGTACGGCCTGTCAGAAACAGCAATTAATGCTGTACGGCTTCCACAAAATCAATGATTATGTCTCTGGTATGGTCGCCTTGATATATAGATATGCTCTGGATACAAACAACTGAAGAATTTCTGACAAATAACAATCTCTGAAGCTCTTTAGCTTTCTCTGAATAAGAAAACCTCTGTAGGCAATAGATCAAGTGATATTGCACACTCTCTGAATTGCTTTCCGCTGGAGATGGCTCGTTCCCCAAGGAATTCGAACGCGAAACCCTAAAGTCTCAGGCTCAGATCAATTTGATCAATCTCAAAACTCAATAATCTCATAATGGCTCACTTTCCAATGCAAAATCCTCAAATAAGCTCAAAAGTGCGATTTGCTTGAAAATAGGGTTTTAATGAAATATTCATATTTTAATATTTTCAATTCTCCATAGTTCTCCACTGAATATTTAAATATTAATCAAATGTCAAACTGGCCCCCTTTTCATGATGGCGCACCCCTCAAGGAAAAACACTTAAGTTATAATATTAAATTATAACTTTATATTATAAACGTTAATTAATTAATATTTAATCAATACGATCAAATATTAATATCTTCCTCGTTTCTAACCCGATGACTGATCCGTCTGATGCTGACGAACTCTGAAGTGATTCCCTCGATGCCAATAATGCCCATATCAAGTAAAAAAATAGCAAAGGCACATCAGCCCGCCGTGAACTCAAGTAAAAATAGCAATTTCGCGAAAAACGCCCGATCGAGCCGTAACGAAGACAATCGATCAAACTGACTAAAGCCGAAAGCCAAGTCTGGCGTGACCTCTATCCGGGCCCATCGCCTACGAGGGTCGCGGTGGATAGCCAACTCGCCCCTTCCCGAGAGATGTCAATCGAGAAGGGGACATGACACCGCTTCTCCCGAAATTGCTTGTCTCAAGCAATCTCTAAATGCTCTGATGTCGCACTTCCTCGCCCATGTCGATCCTCAACCCAAGAATCTCTCCATTTTCACCGGCATTCTCGAGTAGTCCTCCGGGACGAAATGTTCTCCTCAGACTCCGTGATGGACTCGTGTACTAAAATCAACTTTCCCTCATCATCTAAGGGAGGTAAGACCGCAGACG
>VDFB02127400.1:0-11103 GCA_007258455.2 Sequoia sempervirens | reverse complement strand
TTATATTTGAAATAAATTTGGTCATATGGCAGCTCAATGCAGAAGTAAAATGAATTCAAATGGTCCATCATTCTCCAGTCAATGCTTTAACTATAACAAGAATGGTCATAAATCAAATGAATGTAGAAATGTGATGAACAACTTTTATAGGAATGTTAGATGTTACACATGCAATAGATTTAACCATATTGCTAACTAGTGTAGATCAAGAGAAATTCAGTGAAACAAATGGTTTGGACAAAGAATTATGGTATGCTACAATTGCAACAAAACTGGTCATATTGCTAGATTATGTAGAAGAGGTCTAGTAAATCAGAGAAGAAACATACAAAATGATGAAAAAGGAAAAGGGAAAGTTACTACATATCAGATTAGGAAGCAGATGAAGAAGACATGAGTGAAAAAGAGTCCCTCTATTATAGGAAATGAGCCATTACCAAAATCAGCTTTTCGTAATTCCTCTGGGAATTAGGTTTAGGCCTCTAGCCTAGGGGGAACTATCAAGAAAATCTTTCAAACCCCCTGTAGGAAATCAACATCCGGAATGTGGATGAGTTTAGTATTTGCATTGATGATCTATTGATGTTGTTGAACAATTGGAGAAAGTATCTATGTTGAATTGAAGGTCCGGAAAAGAGTTATCCCTTACAATATATGGAAATAGGGTATCCGGATGAGTTAGGGAAAAATAATTTATTGCGACAAAAGGTTAGGTGTGCGAATGATAAAAGGTTACTTCTATCTTTCATTTGTCACTTTGCATTTTGAGAAGAAAATTTTTGAAGAGCTCTGAAGCGATCTTTGGCAAAATTTTGTGATAATTCAAGTGTGAAGGCAATTCGAATTTCAAACCCTAATCTAGTAAAAAGGCATTTTTTGGGAAAACTTGTAAACCTATGAATTTGTGAAAATGGCTACTCCATTGATAGTTGAAGTCAAAGATAGACCCCGTCTGAAGTTTAAATGGCATCCCTTTAAGTATGTTGAGACCAAACCCTTAGGAGCATTTTCGTCTGTTTCGTATGGTGTTTTGCACATTGAGGATATTAGGGCATACATTCATGCTAATATTGAAGAGTTAGGAAGCTCGTAGTTGCTAAATTTGTATTCCAATCACATTGTTGGGGAGGATTTCTTTGTTAAGCCTGAATTCAAAACCCTAGAAGAGAAAAAATTCACGCAAATTGTGAAATTCTTCGTGTTTGATGAAAGCGAATGGGTTTGGTACATCTTGAGTCAAGTTCATGCAGAATTCATGTGGTTAAATCAACCCTTCAAGATTACAAAAGAGGCTATAAGTGTTGTTACAGGTCTTAATTCCTTTGTTGGATTGTCGATTTTGAAGTCTGTGAAGAATCAAACTGTCACTGATGCAACTGGTTTTGTATATGATAAAAGAGTAATGACAATTGATGATATCATTGATGTGGGTTTGAAATTTGCTTCAATGGTTATTGGATATAAGATATATCACTCCAATAGAGAAAATTTTGTATCTGGTATAGCCATATATGCAGCCTATCAAATGGTAAAGGAGAATGTAGAGTATGATTTGTGTGAATTGCTTCAAAGTCAACTTATAGAAAATATTGGGAAGATCAAAATGACAAGAAAAATTCTTTTAAATATGGTAATTTGTTGTTGTGTCTACTCTTTTATTTCATGGATGAAGTTCTAGGTGTTGGGAAAGTGCATTGGCAAAGCGACAAGCTTGTTGTTGTTCAGATCAGAGACATGTTATTCAACCTTGGCGATTTTCAAACTAGGAAAACTGCAATTTGGGGATATCTCAAGAACTTTCAAAATGTAATGCAAGCCAAGGAAAGAATTCCCACTTCTATTGTGGAAAAGTATAAGGATACAATTTTTTTTATGGTGGATATTGATCAGTGCTTGATGGAAGCGGTAGAACCCATAACCATTTGGATTATTCCTATGGGATATGAAGTTGAGGAGAGAATCTTGGAGCTATGTGCACAACATCTGTTGAGTAAGCATTTGGATTCATTTGAAGAAAATTTTGGAACATATGCAGAGAAAATCATGCAAGTCCACGAGCAATTAAAGAGACCAATGATTGTCCAAAAAGTAAGAAAAGAAGTAGAAGTCTTTGTAGAGAACATGGGCATACCTACAGAAGCTATAAGAGAAGCAAGAAGAAAAAGAGAACAAGCCGAAAGTGAAAAAGGTAAAGAGCTTGCTAAAACTGAATCTGCTAGTCCGGCAGTATCTTCTGCTAGAACTAGATCAAGAAGGAGCTCAGTACCCCTATCCGGTCCTGCAAAGAAGTCTGACCTTGCAAGAGCACAAGTAAAGGCTTCTGGAAAAAGGAAAAATGACAAGAGTACAAGAGTGTATGAAGTTGTTTCAGAAGATGAAGAGACATAATTTGATGAAGAAGTAAGGGAAATAAAAGTTGCAACAACAGTCAAGCCCTCTGGTGATGAGGAGAAAGCTGAGAAGAAGATGAAGCATGATAAACCTGGTATGTCAATAGAGGAAGTTGAAAGAGGTATAATTAAGGATGAAAATATTAATCCTCTGTGTGAAGTGTATGGTTCCTTTGACATTGTTGGTCAAAGAATCATTGAAGAAGCTACAATACAATATTTGAACAATTTTAATATGACTCTTGTTGAGATAATGGCACAATTTCCTAAGGAATTGTATGACATTTTGGAGATAAGAAGAGTTAGTGTTGGAAGTGAAGAAGAACAGCTAAGAGAATGGGTTCTTGCAAATCTATGTCCAGTAATGTCTATAAAGGAGATGAAGGAAATTCTAAAGGAAGCAAAAAGAGAATTCAAGAGCAAGACAAGAATAAACAAGCTTATGTTGGGTAAAATTGAAGAAGTAGAAAAAGAAACTGAATGTATTTTGAAGAAAGTTATATTGAAGAACATAATTGATGTCTCTGAAGAAGAGCATGTGGAAGAATTTTCATCTGGTCTGGTAAATGAAGAGGTTGCAATTGAGGACACTCAGATTCATCCTGAGGTACAAGATTCAGAAGAACCTATGGAGACCGAAGCCCCTAAAATTGTGTCTGTTGAAGAGAAGGAGATATTAGTTGAAAAAATTGAAAATTCAAATGACAAGAAAAAGTCTATGGTTGAGGAAACAGTGCTCAAGGAAAAGAAGGTTGAAGTTAAGGAAGCTTCAGTAAACGCAAGAGACACTGCAGAGGCAGTGATGAAGTTTCTGGAAGAGCAAAAGGAAGAATTTGATTTCGAGTTGGGAGATGCCCCTATTCATTTGTCTACTCTATCCCCAATCTAGAAAATGAAAGTTGCATCATTTGCACAAGCTAAGGCTGGTGAAGAAGTTTTGAAGTCTCAAATTGAGGACAGTGAGTTATTGAATCTCACATCTAGCATTCTGGAGAAGATCATTCCTACACACATTAAAGATCCATTTGGTTCCTGCTCTGGTGAGCTGAAGAAACTTATAAATTTGGTAAGAACTCATTTTGAGTCACTTGAGAAGTCAGCCTTGGTCAAAGTTCAGAAGGAGTTTGATGTGAAAAAGTTCAATAGATTGAAAGGATTGATAGCTAATGATAAATCCTTGTTAGCTACTATGTGAAAAATGTTCAAGGTGCATTATTAGAAGGTGGAAAGATTCACAAGTTGTGTTTGTCTCTATCCAAACTTATTGAGGAAAATGAGAAGAAGGTTAAGGATTATGAAAAGGAGTTAGTTGCTATTTCTGATGCTTTTGATCTGTTAACTATTTCTATTGGTGAGCAAGAAGGTCAAGTTATATCCTTACTTGAAAAAATGAAGAGCTTGAAGTGTGAAAATGACAGAGTTGTGGAAAGAGCTGGTGAACTCAAAGAACTAATTGCTCCAAAGATGGAGACCATGTTGAATGTTTTGAAAGAAGCACAAGATGCTATAGCGGTCAGTGATCCAATGAACCTTGAATCAGCAGCAGTGCAATCCTATTTACTCGATGGTCAAATAACTATTTTGGAAAGTCTCAAGAAGTGTTGGGACACAAGCCTAAACATGTTAAAGACAAATTTTGCAGATATTTTCAAGTTTGTGTAAGTTGTTTGAAACAATGTTTGTACATATGCAATTTTGTACTTTTTGTTTGTAGAAGTCTTGTATGTGGATTCCCCATCTTTGCCATTGATGTCAAAGGGGGAGAATAGATCAGTGAAAAATGTATATTCATCTAAGGGGGAGTTGTAGTTTTGGTTGGCAGTGTATTTTTGTTGGTACTAATCCGATACTTAGTTATTTTTCACTAAGTGTTTCCATCAATGCCAAAGGGGGAGATTGTTGGCAAGAGACACTACACATATTCTCAGGTGTTATCATTGATGGTAACCCTTGTCATCTAGTGGATCTGCATGTCATCATTTACTCATATTGGCAGATAGATTGAAGATTAGTGGTTATCTATTTGGGTAGAATAGAGCATTCGACAGTTTTGTGTTATTCAATTCATATGCAAATTTTATGTTAATATTTTGTGTTGTGGATCTTAGGGAGTATTGTTTGATGCATAATATGTGTTATCTGTATATCTTGGTTCCTTGTATCAATTTTGGTGGAAGTTAGAAGGTCCGGTGAACAATTTTTTTGTTTATCAGTGTACAAAGGCCGACTTGGTGAATATAGTGCATCGCGGATATTTGAAGAGTTGTTGATTAAGTATTTTTGTGTTCGTACATTTTTTTTTGGGTCCTCGCTATGTTGTGGCTGAATCTTGTGGATGCACATTGATTATTATGAATGATTTGAGTCAACAATTTGTGAATATTTCTTATTTTGTTGAGGCCAACTTGAAGTGATTGAATTCTTGGTAGCGGATATATATATGTGATTGATTATATCATTTTGGTGTGTGTTCGATGTGAGTTGATGTATGTTGTGAAATTCAAAAGGTCAGTAGAGCGATTATGCACAATTCCACTTATGCATTAAGGATTTTTGTGAAGTGAATTAAGGCAAAGTAGAGCGAAGTGCAGAATCAGTCAGAAGGTCTTGAATTTGATTGTTGAGCCTAACCGGAACTGTAATCATGAATTTTTAGATGCTACTCTATCAATTCAAATCCTTGGAAGTATTCCAAACTTTTTTAAGGAAGTGAGCTCTAGGTAGTGCACTTGAATGCAAGTGCATTCCCATTTGTAATATTTTCTTTTGAGTATACTCAGAACAATATTGTGGATTAACCTCCACCATGGTTTTTCCCCTAACAGGGTTTCCACATAAAAATCCTTGTGTTATGGTGTTGTGGTTATTTGTCTTATGTGCATGCATCTTTATTTTGGTTGAATGTTATCAGCATTTTAATGATCAGGTTAATAAAGTTAAAATTTGCACAACACTGATTCACCCCCCCTCTCAGTGTTGCTTGATTCCAACAAGGATTGCATATGGAATAAAGGCTTCAACAAAGAAGGAAGATTGTCCTACAAACCTATATTGGGGGAAATATTAATTACCAAAGGTTGGAGTGTTTACTTGGATAGCTTTGCAAAATAGGATCCTTATTGGGGATCAATTGCAAAGGATTGGAATAGCCAACCCTCATAGATGTATTTTGTGTAGAAAGGAAGAGGAGACAACAAATCATATTTTATTAAACTATGATGTGGCTAGTAGATGTTGGTTATGGGTGATGAAAAAATTAGAATGGAAGGCCCCTCGCCCAGGCACATTGGTGGATATGCTCAATGGTTGGTCGAGCATGAAAAAGAGAGTAGTTTTCTCAAGCATATGGAAGGTGGCTCCATCAATCATAATTTGAGAGATTTGGGAAGAGAGCAATATGAGAGTACTTTAGATGGAAAGATCGATTGATGGCCTCAAATTAGTAAAATTTATTTGGCCATCTTTGAAGTTGTTAATAATGTAGTGACTAGACAAATCATAAAGAAGAGTGCATTTACGAGCTATGGGATGAACAAATCAAGAAAATATGAACTAGGCTTAGAATTCCCTTGTTTATGGGAAGTGTCGAGTTAATCCTACTATCAATCCAAGAATTAATGTGAAGTGGCAACCACCAGATGAAGGATGGGTGAAATTTAATTACAATGGAGTTTCTAGGGGAAACCTAGGGCCCTCTAAAGCAAGATGCATTTTAAGAGACCAATCAAGCACAATTCTTATGGAAGAGGCAAGAAAATTACAAGTGGAAACGAATAATGAAGTCAAAATACAAGAAGCATGGATAGGGATAGACATGTGTCAAAGAATGGGGTTCAAAAGGCTTCATTTGGAAGGAGATTTGATGATTAAATAATCAATGCCATTCGTAGAAAAGAGACTCCCAATTGGAAAAATTAAAATTTCATTCTCATAATTTGGGAAAGCATTTCCTATTTAGAAGATTTTAAATTGACACATATTGCGAAGGTAATGGGGAGGTAGACAAATTATCTAAATTGCCAATCAACATGATAACAAATGATAATGAGGATATCTGAGGAGATTTGTTTGAACTCTCACGTGCGGAGGCCACCAAAATAAGTTCTCAGAGGATGTGAGACATTTATGTTGTTGAAAAGGAAGAATAAATGAGGGACAGATGTTGATAGTGAAACAACTTTATGAGCTTGTGAGACAAGGAAATCTGGCAATTTGAGCAATGGATACCATGATTAGTCTTGACACAAAGGAAAGGTTGATGGCATTTAGGGGAAGAGTCGTTGATTAGAGGTTGATAAAGGTTTTCAATTCCAGATATACAAAGACATTGGATGCTATTAAAGCTATCCTAGGCTTCCATTTTCTTGTCTCCAACTATCACTATCAAGTCAATAGTGATATCACATCCATGTTCATGGAATTGCTTGTGTAGGTGCGAGAGGACATATGGGTGGTAAAATAGTGAATGAGGAGATTGGTGAAGGCTCGTTGGAGAGAAGGAATGGAAAAATATCTAGAGTTGGCAGTGGTGGGATAGGGTTTGAGACCCCCGAATGGGATATGGTCATAGTGTACTCTAAGCTATAATGGGCCATGGATACCCTTTGTAGTGTGGGGTGTAGGGGAAGACATGGAGGAGTGAATGCAAGAGATGGCTAGTAATATTGCTATACTTAAATATTTAAGAAGAGCTCACCAAATATTGGAGGCACTGGTGGTGCTAGCACTCTCCATGATGCATGGGGTGGAGACGACGGGTGAGGACTTGGAAAAAGATGAAATGATGGCATAGGAACCCACCAATCAGACTGACAAAAGGTAGATTTTGTCTTTTTTGCAATTTTGTTCAAACATTTATATGTTGAACATTGATATATTTTGGGTTTGACCTCTTTAGTGCCAAATTAATACATCAAAAAATAAGCATATGAAGTGAAAATGTTTTTTTTTTAATTGGATGAGAACCAAAAATTACATAGAAAAAATACTCTTTTAAAAAAATATATATGATACTAAAAATAATTGAATTTAGAAAAAATAATGGTTAACAAGTTAATATGAAGCTGGAAACTACAATGGTCTTTTTTTTTGGAAACTTGTCTTAAAATATGTGAATATGATGGAAACAATACATGGTATTTCTCTATCTTTTGTAGTACAAGGATTTGAGCACCCAAATTACATGTCCAACCCTAAGGATTAGTAAATTCAAAATTGTTCCAAGCCTAGGGATGGGAATTCATTTGTTTAAATTAGAATTGTGATAGGTCTAATGTGAGCTGCTAGGAAAGCAAGCAACAACTAAAAGAGTGCAAATAAACAACTTAAAACAACCTACACCTCAAGATTAGCCTAAGTTGGAAACAATGCAAGACAAAGCAACGAAATGGAACTTTATACCTTGGTTGAGTCGATCCTTTGGTTGGCCCTTCGATCTTTGATGTGTATGCTCCTTGGATGGAAAGATGCAAGCTAGATGAGGATGAGAAGATGGATGCAAGTAGATGATAATGTGAAAATAGCTAAGTAGAGGTTGAGAAACAAAACTGCAAGAGTTTGGCTAGCACAAATGATCTCCCCAAAATGAGAGAAAAGAGGGTATTTATAGGATTTTTGGGAAATCCTAGGGGAAATGGACGGTTGAGATTGATCCACCAAATATCAAGATGTAGGGCTAAGGTGAGTTGAGAACCCACAAGCCCCTCACATCTTGACATGTGGCATGTGATATAGCCCTAAAAGGTGAAGTGGACATGAGGTGGAAGGAGAAGGACATGACATGGAGAGGGGTACAGTACCTTGGGATTGGACAAGATCTCCTCATAAAGGAGGTACTTGTCCCATGTGGGTGAGAGGACATGTGGGGAATTAAAAATTCCTCAAATATCCTTATGGGGAGATGGGAAAGAATTTTAAATTCCAAAGGGTGCATTGGGGGATTAAAAGGTGAATTAAAAATTCACATGGGGAAGAGAGGAGCCTAGGATAAATAAAAAGGAATTAAAAATTCCTTGGGGGATGGGGAGAGTTGACTAAAGGGGGTGATTAGGATTGTGCAAGTACTTGATTAGATTAATTAATGAGGATTAGAAGAGGGTTAGATCTCACATGTGACTTGATGTGACAAGTCAAAGATCACATGGGGAAGAGTAATGAAGGATTAGAGGAGAGTTAGGTGGCTAAGAGAGATTAGAGGCCAACTTGCAAAAGTTGGAGGATGTGACACATCCTAATCAAGGATTAGGCATGTGCACATCCTAATTATGGGATTAGAAGAAGGATTAGGATAAGATAAAAATGATGGAGGATGTGACATGAAGGGAATTAAATAAATGGAATATTTACTTAATTCATTTGATGGAAGGAGGATTAAAGAGATAAGGTATTATTGATTAAATACCTTAGGGATTTGGCAAAATTAAAGATATTAATTAAATAATAATAGTATTACTTAATTAACGAAAATAAGACGAAAAGGGGATGAATTTGGATAAATTAATTGTCCAAATTTAGACATCTACATTTTGCCCCTCTTTGAGATGGTGTTGGCAGCATCATTTCAAAGAATATTAAAACATAGAACCTAGAAGAAGATGGTTAGATTGAAAGATGCCCCGCCATTCAAAGAAGTGACTAGGAAGGAAGATGATGGGGGGAAAGATGAAAGTTAGGGATGAAGGATGCCCCCTCGAGAGGACATGCGGGTTCAAGAGAACACGAGTGTGCTCTCGAAATGGATGAGATGATGCAAGGGGAGGTGAAGAAGATGATGCAATGTGATGGAAGATGGGGAGGGGAGCGTGATGAAGGATGAAAGGATGGGGGAATTTGAGGATGAGAGATGAAATGCAATCTAAATGCAATTTGCCATCGTCGGAGCACTGATTTTTGCTATAGCATAAGACACAAGACGCCAGGGTATGAAGAACCAAGGTGGATTAGTGTCTAATGCAGAAAACAAACATAACAAACAAGAAGGCTATCCCAACACCCCAAAGTCATGATGACCTTGGGCGGGCCAGGTATTGGGATAACCACAAGCACACAAGGATGCCCTAGCGTAACACAAGACCTCAAAGATCTTGGTGGGTACTACATGGGACAACCGAGAAGACAACAACAAAGAAAAGATCAAGATAAACCCTTATGTTGACTAGTCAAAGCACACCATTATATGATGGATCAAGGCAACCATGAAAAGTGATGATAGGAGCTCAAATGATAAACAAAAGCCAAAAGCATCAAAAGATCACAATCAATTTCAAATGTCCTTTGCCATAGGATCAATCAAGGGGATGGGTGGGATTGACGAGGTCTGTTAGGAAGGATGCATCCTATTGAGACCGATGATGGATACTAAATTAAAAGATTGATATGACGCAGGATATTCAAAACCGATTGGATATGATGATACAAGTGGATCTTGTTGTTTAAGAACCAGCTAGATAAGGGCATAGCTTGACGACGCGACTCGAGAGACATGACACAAGATAGGAGACCTCGATGGATGATTTTGACGGATGACCAAGATGGGATGGAGAATAGGAGAAAAGTGGACAATATAGATCGATGATGGATGGAAGATGATAGATGATAGAGGAGGGGATGGACAGAACAGAAAGACTGATGATGGAACCCCGAGGGCAGATCAAATGATCGACCTTGCCTACGTGAAAGCGCAGGGGCAACGTAGTTCGATGGAAGGCCAAAGACAAGTGATGGATGAAAGATGATGGAATAACCCTAGATAAGGGGACAAAATGATTGGATTGTCACGATGGGACAAGATAGACCTGTTGGATTGGATTGGAGGATGATGGTGATCATGAAGCTCAAGGATGGGATAGTTATCCAAATCATCAAAGATGAAGTGGGCAGATGACATGCCATATAGATGAATGATGAGATTATGAATGATGAGATAGAAAAGATGTGAAACAGACAAGGGATTATGAGATGGGATGAGGGGAGAGGATGGGGGGAGGAAAGGATTGTTTGGGTGGATTGGATAGAGGGATAAGGATTGTTGGGATGGATGATGAGGAAAAGGTTGCCAGATGGATTGATGACTGATTCGTGGAACGAGAAGGTGAAGGGTAGGAACAGGTGGAAGATGACTTAGAATGAGTAAACGATTGATCAAGATTATGGAATGAGAGTTTGAAATGATAGGAGGTGTGATGAATGTTGGAGATGATAGGAGGTGTGAAGAGGTGGAGGGAGGGATCTTAAGACTTTGTTCGATACCCAAAGATCTGGACTATAGAGGGATGAAAGCTCAGATTAGGGGTTTGGTTAAGTTCAGATTGGGATAGGATTAAAGCTCAGATTGGGATAGGATTAAAGCTCAGATGAGGATTGGATTGAAGACTAGAATGATTGGAGGATGTGATGGGATGAATTCTACACCAAGTTCCGGGGTTGAAAGGGCATAAAGTGTTGACAATCAGATTTTTCCAAATTTGGCAATTTTCAAAAATTGTCAAATTTTGCCATTTTAAGAAACTTCATGGTCGTATGTTTGAGGGTCCCAATTTTTTCCAAGAAATACCCATTGGGGAGATAGGATGAATTGCCAAATAAAATCCCAGATTCAGGATATGCATTTTGAGTTATGAGTGAAAACAATTTTTCAAAATGTTGGAAAAAAACACTAAATTAGGATTTTGAGGGCCTAGATGAAAGTTTGAGGCCCTGAAAATGGGTCAAAACG
>VDFB02127395.1:30357-135525 GCA_007258455.2 Sequoia sempervirens | reverse complement strand
ATATAGAATCTGAAATTCTTTACAGCTCGAACCACCGCATAGGCATTCTTTTCAATCTGAGAGTATCTTGATTCGCTGTCCTTGAAACTGCAGCTCATGAAAGCTATTGGAGATTCAGTTTCTTCGTTTAACTTTTGTGTCAGAATGGCAGACAGAGTATACTCTGATGCATAACAATAAAGGATAAATTCCTTTTCAAAATCAGGACGAACTAGTACTGGAGCTCGACTGATGGCTTCTTTTATTGCTGCGAACGCCTTCTTTCCTTCTTCCGTCCACTTGAAAACTGTCTTCTTCTTCATCATAGCAGATATATCTTTAGTCAACTCAGAAAAATCTGGTACAAATCTTCGTATGAAATTTACCTTACCAAAGAAAGAGTGTACCCCTGTTCTGCTTGTTGGAAGAGACAAACTTCGGATAGCTTCAACCCGACTTGGGTCAATTCGAGTTCCTTCTTTGGAGACGATGTGGCCAAGCAACTTGCCTTCCGTCACCGCGAAGATAGACTTCTTAGGATTCAACGATATTTTATGATATCTGCATCTCTCAAAGACTTTCCCTAGATGTGAAAAGTGATCTTGTCGTGTCTTTGAGAAAACAGTGAGGTCGTCAAGATAGACAACTATTACTTTATTCTTCAAATCACCAAACGCCAAATCCATGGCTCTTTGAAATGTAGCACCGGCGTTGATGAGGCCGAAGGGCATTCTTTCATAGGCAAATGTACCCCACGGGGTTGTGAATGCCGTCTTGAATTGATCTTCCTCAGCCACCGCTATTTGATTATAACCAGAAAAACCGTCCAATAAAGACAGCATCTCTGAACCGGTAACCGTCTGTAAAGTGTGCTCCATGATCGGCAAAGGATAATTATCCCTGAGCGATGATTGATTCAGGTTCCTGAAATCGACGCAAATTCTGATTTCTCCGTTCTTCTTGCGCACAGGAACTATATTCGACACCCAAGTGGAATGATGGATCGGAAAGATGATCTTTGCATTCACCATCTTCTGGATCTCCGCGTAGATGGTGTCTTGAATCCGCGGATTGTAGTGTCTTTGCTTTTGCCTGAAGGGCTTTGCTTCAGGTCGAAGAGGAATTGTGTGAGACAATTCTCTTGGTGTAAAAACTTTTAAATCTTCATATGACCAGGCGAAGACATCTCGGTATTGCTGGAACAAAGAAATGAACTTCTCGCTCTCCTCCACCGTGCAACATGTACCCAAATTAACAAGCTTGGGCTTGTCAATTGTACCAATATTGACTTGTTGATATTCGGCAGAAGTTCTGTCACTTGAATTTCTCTGATCTTGAATGTATCTATCATGCCTGTCAAAAATATTCTCCAAGGAAACTAAACCCTTGGGAATTTTATTTCCTTTCAACTGGATTATGCTGGATTCTGGTTCTTCTGGAACTTCTTTATCTTCAGCAATCTTTGGCGTATCAGAAACTTCTGTTATTGCTTCTCTGTGAGTAGATGAACTGCCTTCAAAGAACAATTCCTTGAAATTATCTCCCATAACAAGAAACTCCTTAATGTGTTCATCATCATTAAAGACTTGCCAATTATCACAGTTGTCAGGTACAGCTGGCCTGTATATTAATTCAATAGCAAACGCATTCTGACGAAAGTCAGAATGTGGCATGAAAAGTGAAGCTGATACCGCGAGGGCATCTGCTCTGCTATTTTCTAGACGTGGAATGTACTTGATATCAAATGCTTCGAACCAATCTATTGCATTCCACACCCTATTTCTATAATGTCGAAGACGATCTGCTTTCACTCTGAATTGATCTCTGACTTGCTTTACAACAAGCTCCGCATCACCTTCGACCTTAAGGTATTTGATACCCATATCTTTTGCATTCCTGAGACCTAGTAAAAGCGCCTCATATTCCGCCGTATTATTTGTACATTCAAATTGCAAGCGGTATGCAAAAGGATATAATTGTCCTTCAGGAGAAATTATCACAACTCCCGCTCCTGAACCAGCAGTGGAACAACTCCCATCGAACTGCAAAGTCCACAACTTAGGATCATCTGCTGATTTCTCTACGATGCATGCGACCTCTTGACTTTCTTCAGGAACCTCCGACAACATGGCGTAAGTACCAAGACCCGTTTCTTGATATAGAACTTGAGCTTGAGGATCTTGAGACTTCACGACCGCAAATCGAGATTTGGGTTCTGGTTCCAGCTTGAAAGTTCCTTTCTTTAACGGAATATTTGCAGAAGACCAATCCATCTGAATCTCTCCACCGAGGTCCTTGCAAAAGCTTCTGCTTAGTAGCATCCCGTAGCTTGCTGGAATGTCAGCTACTAGGATGGTCATCATGATTTTCTTTTCAGGACAAGCCGCCAACCTCACTTGAGCATCTTTTAATTGACCGACCAACGGCACCGACTTGGACTCCAGTGAGTAGCATTTGTCCTTTGTCTTGGTGCACGAAAGTCCTAGAGCATTCATCACTTGTAGAGGCATGACGTTATCGGAAGCTCCGGAATCGATGATACAATTGCTCAATTTGTAACCTCCTATATATAGAGAAATATAGAAGGGCTTAGGCTTGTCTTCCGCCGGAACGGATGATTCGAGCAATGTGGGCTGCTTGGTAGGTCCTTTCTTCACAAATTTGAGAAGTCGGTCCACTTGCTCTGGATGATCTTGGAGATACTCTAACTGAGAAATCTGCACTTTGTTCTTCATCAATGAATCTACAATGTCAAAATTTGCTGAGGACGAACCTTCAGCAACTGCTTTCATGTTCTCTTGAGAAGACTTAATATTTGAAGTAGAAGCTACTTCTCTTTCTTTTTCTTTTGATATCTTCAACCTCTCTTCTTCCTCTTCTTTGTGTGCCCTCAGATGTTGAGCTCTGGTAAACACAGGAGTCGTATGATTCTCAGGATTAACTGCAAGAGAGTACTGACAAATATCTTCTTCTTGTTCTTCAAAATCGGGTTCACTTTCAAAGTAGCCCGTTGCGGAGTCGCCATCGAAGTTGTCCGATTGAGGTAAGACAACATTCGAACTTGGAGTTGGAACGAAACTTGGTGCAGGTGCAGCTTCGGCATATCCCATTATCTCGTTCATTCTGACATTTTCAGGGCAAGATGCGCCGGCATGTTCGGTGGAATCATGAAAAGAGCAAAACACAGCATTTTGTGTATTGTCGGCCGCTTGCCTTGGTGGAGGTGGCCCTCGTGGCTTGTAATTGTTGTAAGGCTGAAAGTTATTCCTCCTTGGCTGATATGGCTGCTGAGGTTGATAAGGCTGCTGTGGTGCGGGCAAGGCAGGTGGTGGTGCAACTTGAGCAAGAGGCGTTGGCTGAAGTGGCAATTGCCTCTTGAGAATAGTTACTTCATTTGCAACCCTTTGAAGTAATGGATCAGCAGAACTTTGAACCAAAGGTCTAATAGCATCTCCTCTGATCTTTCCTGAGGTGATCATGTTGTCTTCAATTTCTATTGCACCTTGTTGTGCTTCTCCCAGTTCCGTCTCGTGCGCTGATCTTATGATAAAGGCTATCTCTGATGGAAGTGCGTTGACAAAACTGCTTAACAGGATCTCAGGCGATGGATTGAGTGTATATGAAAGACGAGTAACCAGGCGGTTAAACCTTGCTACGAACTCTCTCATTGGTTCATTGTCCTCCTTCTTTGAATTGGAAAGTCGAGCAAACAACTGGTGGCTATCTTCAGCTGGTTTGAACCTCGCGAGAAACTTTTCAGTCATAGTATTCCAGTTGGTTATGCAACCGGGCCCCAAATGATTGAACCATTCGGCAGCAGCTCCCGCGAGTGTCTCAACAAAGAGACGAACAGCAACATCTTCATGACCTACATGCAAAACAGCGCAAGCCGTTGAAAAGGCTGAAAGATGATCATCAGGATGTTGACTTCCATCACCTTGGAAACGTGGAAAGTGCTTTCTTGACCCCTTAGGCAATTCGTGATTTGCCCCTAAGGCCAAAGGTCCAATATTGTCACCCCAAGGCAGCGGGGGACCCCTTCTTCGATTGCGATTGTTGTTGTCATCGTTGTTGCGGTTATCACCCATTGCTTCGGATTCTTCTTCTTCGAACACAGGCACGGTGTTGAACTCAGGTACTGTGTCGGATGATTCTCCAACTTCTGCAGGATGCGTATGTGGAAGGAAAGTATCTTCTTGGAAAAGCGGATTTGTTCTTGTTCTCCTCCTTGTATAGACTATGTAAGCCAGGATTGTCTAGTCCCACGCGGGTGGTGGCAAGACAGGTCTCTCGGCTGCAATATCGGCTTTCTCTTCCTCTTTGTCTAGAATAGCAGCAGCGTTTCTCCACTGAGCAGGGGTCTCCTTCTTCTCAAAGATGAAACTTCTCAGGCTGCTGATAATGTCCACTTGCTCTCCTTCAATTATCTGGAAACTTGGCTGGATAACTGGAGGTGTAAGATCAGGTTGTTGAACTGGAGCAGTAGGACGCCAGATGGTCATACCCGTGACATAAAGCCTAAGCTTTCTTTGTTGTTTAAAGCCTCGTGCCCCACGGTGGGCGCCAGAAAACTGTTGGCGTTTAAATTCGCACCTCTGGAATGCGGATTTGAAAACGGACAGCTATGCATGAGATAAACCGCTTCTTCAAATTAGGAGGAACCTCCTGGCGATGGTGTTTGAAAGAAAGTAAACTAAAACTAAGTTGCCTATCTTTTGGATCAGCTTAGAGCACAAGGATTTTTAAACACAAACGCCGCAGCTGAGATTTTCTGATAAGAAGTTCAACTACGACTAACTTAAACTAAAGACGTTCCTAACTTCTCAAGTAATAGCAGAGCGAGAGAAGCTAGAAATTAATAAGGTAGATTTCTGACAAAATACTTTTAATAACTTCTCTCTCAACAAACACCTACACACTTCACTCTAAGCTGAAATAAAGATCATGAAAGCATAACATAGATAACGGAAATCTGAGATTTTAGACCAAGGCAAAAGAGGCTCATGATTTTATTACTCAAATCTCTAAAACAAAACTCCCTTCTAACATGCCTTGAATAAGAAATTGCAGCTAAGGAGGCTTGCAAACTTATTCTTAACACAATAGAAAACAGCAATCTCACTAACTCCTTGTTGGCTAAAGAGGCTCAACAATCTGTTTATCATAATACAAATGAACAACACTTGAGTAACAACAGAAGGCACAATAGGCTCAGCCGCTTTGTCCTCATACATCGAAGAAAAAAAAAAAATAAATGAGCAAAGGCTCTTATTTATAGAGAAGGTGAGGAGTAGGGAACCTAAAACTCCTGTCACAACTAGGGTTTGCTCAAGAAGCAAGCTTTTATTACTAAATCTAGAAACAAGATAACTAAAAACCCTAAAAGCGTAAAAAGCCGGAAACGCTAACTATTAAGATCTTTATCTTCTTTCTATCCTCAAAGAATGGATAAGGATTCCAAGAATAGAAAGAAAGCTTAAAGAAAGCTTCTAGAAGAGCTTTAAAGCTCTCATCACATCCGCTAGTCTCAGATTATGTCCCTTGCCGTGCATCTATACCATCAACAAAGAAACACCGCCAAGAATATCTTCAGCATCTTCAATGGATCTTAGGAAATCTTCAATCTCATTGGCCGCTTTATTGAACTTTGCTGACATCACTGAAATATGACCTATCCTTCCGCCAACTGGGCTGCAACTTTGAACAACGTTCTGGAACTGATTTTGCACCTCTTCAAGCCTGACATGAGAACCATCTTCAAGACCTGCATCGAGAGGGATCTCATGACAAATTCAATTACGAAAAGGAGTATTTCAAATCATCTCGCCTGTAGAGGGTGATGAATTCTCGACATCCTCTCAGGTTTTAATTGAAACATGACGTTTCCGCAAGGATTTGTCTTTATTCTCATTCCACATCTTCGACTCATCCCCGGAAGAGTTGGTACCTTCGTGCCATGGGGAATGGAAAACATTTTTCAAACCATGTCAAAGCTTTTCAAACCAAACCAACCTCCGCCATCCACGACCTGATCTCCCTAGGTAGCCGTGGGTTGTAATGCTTAATGCAAGCGACCACGTAACCCAAGGCTCCTCAAATCGTTATAGGAATAGACGTCATTAGGAGTCCAATGACCTGTGTTCCCGATTATTGAAGTGTTGTTCATTTTCCAAGGCGTGTAGGTCTAACACCGCTTGACATGATGCAAGTCCTACCTGCCTGAATGTACCAGAAAAAGTGCTGATTGACTCTGAAAGTAGGAGTGTACCCATTTTAAAAACTTAAAGAATGACTGGAATTTCTACTTCGGCCTACAAAGTCTTGAACAATTTCTATTTTTAGAATGCTGATTTTGTGCTCAATCTTATTTTAATTTTTTGAGAATTTTTTCCGAGATATGGGTTTTTGTCTAATGACCTATACAAGACAACCCATCGGCCCTGCTTTTGAAAATCTTGAATTTTGATCAAAAAGCAAGAAACCCTAATTTCTTCAATTTTTCCCGAAAAAAGCTGGCATCTGGGTTTTGTTCAGAATATCGTTAGAAATGGACCCAGTTGATTGGATTTGCAAAACTCTGACGCTTGATGAAAAAGCAGCCAACCCTAGGTTTTTGAAAAAAAACTGCGATATGGGTTTTCTTCAGAAGACTGATTGGAAAGGACCCAGATGGTTGAATTTTGAATGCACTGAGGTTTTCACTGACATGCAAGATAAAAGCACTTGCTGCAACTTGATGAAGTTCTTGAAAAATTCTTCAGAAGATAGAGGCAAAAAGACCCAGATGACTGAAAAATTGAAAGCCTTGACCTTCTGCTTGAAAAACTTGATCTTCTGGAACAAAAACTTGAAAAAGCAAGGGTTTATGCTTGCTGGTCTGAAAAATCTGATGTAAAACCAGCAACTATGAATTCTTTAATCACAAAAATTTCTCAAACTTGCTGCTCCAACTTTCTCCTCTGGATGCTACCTGCAAAAATAATGAAAAATACATTGAAAAGAAGTGTTAAATAGACTTAGGTTTTGATTTTAGGTTTTGCTTTTTTTTTTTTTGCTTTTATTTCAAAACCCTAAATCTCATCTTCTCAACTTGGACGCCATCTTCCTCTTCTCACAATTGTGAAATTTTGAAAATCTAAAAAAAAAAAAACTCTAAGGCATGAAGATTTGGGCGCCTTTCTCCAAGAGGGGCGCTCAACTTCACCAGTGTTAGCCAAAATTTCAACTTTTTCAACTTTTCTCAATTTTAACATGCCACTTCCCCACTGATTTCTCGTTGACAGATTTACCCGACAGGCGAGCTGAGTGGTTCACTGCGGAGCCGGACTGATTCTGAAGAAGATGTTCTGGAGGCACCTCCTGCTAAAAACTTGATTTCGACCTCCGAATTCACGGGAGGCTTTTCCTTCTAGGGGCGCCCAACTTCTTCAGTGTTAGCCATTTTCCTGATTTCCAAGTTCTTCCTTCTCCCTTTGATCTTCTGGTGAATCTTCGATTCCGGGAGCTACGTTGATCGGACTGACTGTCTGAGTGTTTCGTTGGATAGCCAGACTGATTTTGGCGAGGCCTTCTTGGAAGTTACTTCTGCAAATTCCATCATTTGGAGGCTTTAAAGCTTGGGCGCCTTTCTTCAAGGGGGGCGCCCACTTTCATCAGACTTAGAAAATTTTCCAATTTATTCATGTCTTTCACTTCTTCGGGCGACCTTGTTGAATCTTGAGCTCCGGGTGTCAGATTGACTGATGGTTGTGCTCATCGCGAAGCTGACGGAGAATGAAAAGGGGTCTTCTGGAGACACTTTTGTCAAAAAGTGAACTTTCACCCTTCAAAAGGTTGGGCGCCTATCTTGACTGGCGGCGCCCAGTTTACCAACACTTAGTTTATTTTTCATCTTTTTTACTTTTGCTTTGAATTTCTCTTTTCACCTCTTGTTGGACCTTCTGTTCAGCCTTTTGAATCTGATGACTGCGAGCTCCGTTTGTCGTGCTGAATAGCTCACTGCAGAGCCAGTTGAATTCTGAAGACATCCCGTTGTAACTTCGACTGCAATTTCCTCTGTTTGCACCCTTGAAAAGTTGGGCGCCTTTCTCTTCTTAGGGCGCCCAGTTTCTCCAGACTTAGAAAAATTCATGATTTATTCAACTTCAAGTTTCAGATTTTCACTTTATACCTTGACTTCAACTTGAATTTGCCAGAGACTAGATCATCTGATGCTCTGACGGGGATATCCATCGCGAAGCTGACTGAAAACTGAGCAACTTCCATTGGAGACCGTAACCCTAATTTCTTCATCTGGTGCCCTAAAAAGGTGGGCGCCTTTCTTCAACTGGGGCGCCCAAACTTAGCAGACTTAGAAAATTTTCATGACTTTTCACTTTTCTTCCTCGATCCTCGTGCATGTTCATCATTTCACTTTCTGCTGGAAGTTTTGAATGCTAAAATTAACGCCTGGCAGTCGGATGACCTCCATTGATGACCTCGGAACTCCAGATATGCTTCTGAAAAAGCTGAATAGACCCAGTAGGGCAAAACTGATTATTTTAAGATTCTGACCGCACCAGCCCGATACGACACATTTTGAGCAATCAAATCGCCTCGGACCTCGTCGGACCAACTTTCTATTTTAGAAATTTTCTATTTTTAGAAAATTTTGCCGATCCTTTCGAAGAAACCCGAAAAACCCAAAACTTTACTATTTTAGAAAATTTCTAAAATAGCCGTTTCCTAAAATTTAGGGATGAAAACCGAGATCCGGGTTTTGTAGATTAAGCTGCTCTTAGCAATTCCATCGTTTAAATTGAAAATTTTGTGTTTTAACCCTCCATGCAAGACATGCACACCCAAATTTTGACCTTTTTGACTGATTTGACAAGACTTTTACTCATTTCTTCAAAATGTCTAAGTGTAACAAAAATTTTAATTTTGGGGTACAACACCTTTGAGGGACAAACATTGTGGTACAATACAGTAGAGACGTGCATCCTCAGAAAGCAACTCAGCAACCACCAGAGCTCACTAGACAGAAAGAAATTAGAAAGAAGAAATAAATTATATTAATGCCCATTAATAGCCAATAATAGGTCTAAAAGGAACTGGAGAATACAACTGCTACAAAACTTACAACAGCAAAAGGTGTTAGACTCAAAGCTAACAAAATAAAGCAAAGAAAAGCAAAAAAACAATGAATCTGGCAACCAAGCCTGGAAGCAAATACCATCAGGTTTCTATACCTCACTATGTGATGGAAGAGTGAATGACAAAACAATAGCCTAGAATACATGATATGGGGAGATGGTATGATGCAAGGGAAAGCAGTAGTAGAAAGCTGCAGAGAGATTTCACACTTATCTAGGTTCATAAACCGAGCTTCACCTATAGACATATTTCATTGCACTCTGTTTGGCTAATAGTAACAATAATGTTCGGGAAATTCTAAAAATGTTTGTCATGCCAATAATATGATAATTAAAGAAAGATTGACATTGCCAAGAAGATGATAAGTATGTGTAGAGTTTAATAGTATCTAAGAGTATGAATTTTTTATTAGCAATGATACTTTATTGTTTAGAATTTCTTTGCATTTCATTATATTTATGATGTTTTCCATGCAGGCAATTAATAAATGTTACTTTGGGGTGTCTTATGAAAGTGTTAAATAAGTTTTTTTCCTCCTAGTATGCTCATGGTTTGTTAGAACTCAGAAGTCTATCAAATTATGTGATTAATAGCAATACAAGGAATATGTTGTTTATTGCTCTATCTAATAAAATGAATACGTGAATTAATAATGGAGATGCCAATGCATACCAGATACATGAATAGAGTATATCTTTTATCGCATACGAAATTATTACAGAAGAAGACCTGAGATGGTCAGCGAAGGATCAAAGTCAATCCAACTAGATCATACTGCTTTCCTTGACGATACACAATCTATTTAAAGGACTCAACAGTTGCCAAGAGGAACACAACCGTTGACCAATTGACGTTTATAACTACCCAAAGCCGACAAACAATTAATACATAGTCAGATGCTCACTCATCCTACTCAGCCAAGATGGTGAATGGTTTGAAGGTTGAAGATAGACTCAAAGGTGCAACTAATTTCACTTCATGGAGATTTAGGATCATGCTCACCTTGCGTGAAAATGAATTGGGTATCTTCATGGAGCCTAGCATTTCTGAACCTGAGGCAGAAGAAAAGGAGGAGTGGCTGAAGAAAGACATCAAAGCAATGAAGATTCTGGTTGACTCAGTCAAGGATCATATTGTTCCTATCATTTCTAAGTTGAAGACAGCGAGAGATATGCTCAAGACCTTGGAAGAGATGTACGAAGTCAACAATACCAGCCGAGCCCTTGCACTAAAGCATCAATTGCATCATGTGAAGATGTCTAAGGGAGAATCTGTTACTGCATACTTCATGAGGATTTCAAATTTAAGAGACCAGCTCTCAACAATTGGGAATATAGTTGATGACAAGGATTTAACTATGCTTGCCCTCAATGGGCTGCCTTTGTCTTGGGAATCCTTCATTCAAGGAATCAGCGCTAGATCGAAACTACCTAAGTTTGATCGCCTAAGATCTGATTGCATTCAAGAAGAATCAAGGTTAGTGGCAAGAGGCGTTGGTCAAAGTTCAAAGAATGAAGACATTCATGTTCTCGCCTCCCATGTTTCAAAGAAGAAAGGAAAAGATGGAAAGAAAGGATTCTTCAAAAGGAATTGGGACAAGGGAAATAATGATGCACCTCCATCCAAGAAGAAGAGGGATATGTCCAAGATACAATGCTTTAGATGTGATGAGTTTGGGCACTTCGCCAAGGATTGCCCAACTAGACCTAATCAGCATGCTTCATTTGCGGATATGAATAAGTCCTCTCCTCAGAAGGACTCTAGAGAATTTCTATTTTGAATCATGGGCCTGTGTTCAAGCCGTAAAAGTTGTGTGTTGATCTGTGCTTAAAATCAGCATATCTTGCAAAATAGATAAGTATTCTTTGTTTGTTAAGTTGTATCTTTTATCTTGGATCTTGTGTGAGTAGTATAAGGAGATTGTTATTTCTCTTGAATTGTGATTTCTAGGATAAAGATCCTTTGAAGATTTCAAATTATCCATTGTGAGTTACTAATCATGTAGATCCTTAAAGTATGACTTTGAGATGAAATGAAGAAAAGAGAAGAGATTTGCATTTTCGTTGTGATAGGTTGATCACATCGATATCCTTCTCCAATGCATGCTTTGTGATAGAACCTTGAACTCTTGAGAGAGTTGGTTCTACATGCTAACCGCTTAATGCATTCAAGAAATCTGTAGTTGTGCAGATTATTCTTTTGTTGTGCAGAGTTTGGCACTCTCGAGAGGAGTAAAAGATGAACGAAAGAGTCATATCAAAACTAGATAGAGATAAGTTCTTTATCCCTTTAGTTTAATCTTTTGTTCAGAATGATTTACTTATTCATGTTCTAACATTATGCATAAACTCTCATGTGTTCATACTATAACCTGAGATGGTAAAACTTGTATGATTCCAGTCTTGATAATCATAAACTGTTAGTAATCTCTCCCTAAATGCTTTGTGAACAGCTAGAAGCTGGAAAGTGATGAGAGATTGCCTAAGCGATGAAAAGATCAAAGGAATGATCAAGCATGAAGTCACAATTTGCAGCCATGAGATTGAGTTGGTGGCTAGAGGGAGTTCACTTCCAGAAGACTTCTTTGCGAGTTCTAAAGCAGGGATCAAGAGGGAGTCCTGTAACTAACTGAGAAGAAGTGAAGGTTGCAGCGTTGCAAGGCCAAGTAGTTAAAGATTCAGAGGGAGCCTACTGAACCTATAGAAGATGATTGTGCTGCAAATCAAAAGGGCACCTCTAGTGATTGCTTCAGTTTGAGTTCCGCAATGATTTCCTGGTGCAACAGGAAGTAGTCTTCTGTGGCACTGAGTACAGCAGAGGCCGAGTACATTGCAGCTTGTGTGGCAGCTCGAGAAGCAATGTGGCTTCGTAAGCTCCTGGCAGGATTGTTTTGGACAATCAATGGAGTCTACTATTATTCATTGTGAATTGTGTGAAGCCTTCTGTCAATCTTGTGTTTCATGACAGCTCCAAGCATGTTGAGATCAAGTACCACTATATCAGAGATATGGTACTGCGGAAGGCTGTACAGTTGAGGGACATCAACACTGATGAGCAGATGGCAGATATTCTCACCAAGCCTCTCGCCAGGATGAAGCTGTGTACTTTCGAGATAGAATTGGTATGATGGAGAATCCAGCCTGAACTGAGAAAGAGTCTCAGCATCAGTGACCTTATTTAATGAGTTCTTCTCTGTGAGAGAAGTTCGAGGTGAAATCCCTTGTTAATGCATCTTCTTCTGAGACGGAAGAATTTGAGGTGTAAGCCCTTGTTTCCACCCTCTGAGAGAGTCATGGTGGATGTCATGTGTGTGATTCCATGACAGCATCGCGTGAGAGAATCCGTGATGATTTCTTGTGTACTTGTGTTTCACCCTCTGGGAGAGCCATGGTGAAAGTCACGTTAAGGTGACAACATCACGCAAGTGATGAACACTTGTACATACCATACATGGGTGTAGCCATGATGGTTGATATCACATTGAGGTGATATGCTTTCACGATGAGGTGATAAGCTCCTTCCCATACACAGGTGTAGCCATGGTGGTCAATATCACAATGAGGTGATATATCATTTCACACATGGATGTAGCCATGGTGTTCATCATCACATTGAGGTGATATCCTTCTCTTTATATCTGATTGCAGGCAATGATGGCTGATGGATCTCATATTGAGATGATTCATATTTGTGCAGTTGGAAGTTCTCTCCCTAGCTGAGAGGGAGTGTTAATGATATAGCAGCTTCGGTAGCTCCTTCCAGCTCAGCTCCTTCGTGGAAACTTAAATTGAATGATAGCCGTTGGCTATTCAATTTATATTTATTGTTTATCTTCTCATAGCATGGCCGACTTGAGAAAATGCAAAGTCAATTAAATTTGTTTATTTATTTGAAGCCGACTCATTCTCCTTGGGATTCGATCTTTAAGGTGGCCGACCTCTTGTGAAGAGGTGAGAATATTCATTCAGGCCAATACATGTTCAAGAGCCAACCTCTTGTGAAGAGGTTATTTTGATTGAGGCCGACATTGATTAAAGAAGAGTTGAGATTGCTTGAAGCCGACATCATATCTTGGAGTTATGATTTCTTAAGAGGCCGACATGAAGGATTTGTCTCTCCATTTCATTTGTATATATATACAGATTATTCGTCCATTGTTATTATCCAAGAAGGAGATCAGTTCGATCATTTACTCAAGTGCGAACTTATCTGATATTATAGTGTGAATACATCTGATCAATCAAGTGCGAACTTATCTGATATTCAAGAGCGAATATACCAGTTCGGTGATATCAATCAAGTGCGAATACAAGGTACAGATTGACGTTATTCTCATTAGTTTTGCAATATACTCAAGTGCGAATATAATAAGCAAAGTGCGAATTCAGAATACAAGGACGAACATTACACAGTGTTGAGCTAACATAGATTGAAGACAATCCAGTACATAGATTGAAGACCTTGCAGTGCAAAGTGAACATTGCAGATCTGTGCTCAGTCATTGCCAGGTGTGATTTAGGAGGTTGCTATCTGTCATTTCATATTGCTAGGTGCTGTATATCGGTCTTGTGTTAGACCTCATTGTAATATGTAAAATTGCCTCTGTTACATCAAATATAAGAGAGATCTTTGTTGCTGGGTTTTTCTCCCTCAAGAGGAGGGTTTTCCCAGGGTATATGCTGTGTTATTTTGTCTGATTTCAAATTATTTTTCTGTGCATTTAATCTGTTCACAAAAATTAACAATCATAACATAATAATAGTCATTATACACTAACTACGTCATTATTTAATTGGTGCTGCTCTTGTGGGGTCTAGGGGTAGCGCCATGGGTGCACTCCTTGTGATATAGGGTGGGGTTGAGGGGTAAAGCCCCTGCTGCCAAGCCCAAAGTAAGACCTTCAAAACCACATAGACCTTAAGCCAAAAAACAAAGTTTTTGTAGTGTCTAACCAACGTATGCCAATATGTGAATAATGTTTCGGACCAACCAACCAAGGGACCTCATTTGATTGCACATTTAAAGCTAAGAGTGCTACACTCAACCTATCACTGAGCCCATATAGTATTGCAATAGAAGTGTATTTTGCTTATGTTGAAGAATACATTGTTGCTAAGAATGGCTCTTGAGAATAAAGTTTTGCTGAGACAATTGGAAGGCTATAAAATGTTGAGGATAATGATCGCTAGGCTGTACAATTGAATTTGTAGGGTGTGCATGGAGAAGATCCTTCAATGATGGCTGTATAGCAGGTCGTACATCACGATTGGCAACAAATCGTTCTAAATTCCTAGGCTGTACAATTGCAGTAGGTTGTACAATAGCAACAACCTATAAAAATTACAAAGTTGCAAGCCTTGAACTTCTATTGCGTTATACAATGGCAGGTGTGCTCTTAGAATGCTGAACCATACAATTGATGGGCTGACTAGTGGCCATACAAGTTGTGGAAGGAAGAATTTGTTTTGTGAAATGGGCATTGAGATTGAAAGTTGCCTATTGCTAGGCTGCCACATTTGCAAAGTCGTACAATGCTAGCCTCTCATACTTTGCAAAGTCGACGTATAATGCAAGGGTTGGCAATTGAAATTTTCCATACAATGGAAGTACTTTTGAAGATAAAACCCTTTGCACAATGCAATTAGTGCCAGATGAAATCTATTGTACAATCAAACTAATATCACGTACAACTGAGGTGCTCCTTGGCGAGTGTATAATTTGGAAACCAACAGCTCGTATAGCCAAATTAAAGTGTACAATGAGTACAATAACTTGAATGAGAGGATAATGTTGTTGCCATACAATATGGACGAGAGAATTAAGTCGTCGTGCAGTTACAAAGTCACCTCCTACTCTACTCTTGGCCATACAATATTGTCAGAGAAGTGATATGGCTGTTCCATATAAAAATTTTCTTGCCATACAATGTGAGTGTTCGTTGGTCATACAATATGCTTTATAGGTTGTACAAATAAAAAGACTTTTCCTTATTTTTTCTATTTCTTCATCAATTACCCCTTTTTTGTCATTAAATTTTCCAATATAATATTCTCTCCTTTTGGTTTCCAAATTTTCCTTATTTTCTAATTTTCTTTCTCTTTTTCTATAAATTTTCTATGAAGTTGATTTGACTTGCCAACAAGTATATGTATGCTCCAAGTTAAATATTTTACTCTTAGCATGTTGAGATGTCCTGTTAGTAATTTTGCATTCTTTGGCAAAGTCAAATACCTCTCTTGGAATTGTTGTCTTTTGCAAACCGTGGACTACATCTCACACACATAAACAATCCATTTTTTCAAAGTCATTCTTCCTTGGTTGCTTATCATCACACAATCCTTGTTTGTCTTCATCTATCTCTGTAGCTTCAATAAAATTATAGTTTGATGTGAATAGTTCATAATCCTCCATTTGCCAATGAAATAGGCCACAAATAATCCTTGTTTGTCTTCATCTATCATCCTTTGATCATGACTCTAACTCCAAAATTCCTTTGCTGTTTGGTTCCATCAGACCTTGATTTAACATCCATTCTTCTACCAAGTTCAAATTTAACAAATTTGAGGAAGCTGCTTCCTCATTGATTACTTGATTCTTGTTGTACCCAAACCATTTTTTTTTGCTTCATCAAGGCATTTTGCTTAAAAGAGTCTAAACCTTGCTACAATGATGTCAAATACAGTTTTTGGGCAATATCAAGCATGGAGTTTGGTCAGTGTTGTGTTAGTCAAAGGTAGTATCCATTGGTCAGAACCTGAATTGGAGACTCAAAACGAGGCATTTCACGATGGAGGAGCATTTCATGACGAGATTATACCTTTGCATGGTCATTTCAGTGGCCAAGACGAAGATTTCAGTGGTCAAATTTATCAAGATTTCTCAGGCAAAGCAAATCTGTGCCCCTGTAGCCCAGGGGCGCCTTTCTCTTAGAAGGCCCAGATTTTGTGGCATGTGCTCATAAATGCAGTCAATCTCTTCAGAATTAGCCCAGTTATCCGTCAAGGTATCCTGCAAGGTTATCCGAGGTCTGTAATGTTGATTTTAAGTGATCAGATTAGTGTACAGAAAATTAAATCAGAAATCAGACAAGTAACACAGCATATACCCTGGGAAAACCCTCCTCTTGAGGGAGAAAAACCCAGCAACAAAGATCTCTCTTATATTCGATTCAACAGTAGTAGATTTACAAAATACAATGAGGTCTAACTCAAGACCAATAACAGATGTCAAGCTCTAGATCACACCTGATAAAAATAGAATGCAAATCTGATAATGTTTGCGTAGCACTGAAGACTCCAATTCTCAAGCTTTGATAACACACTACAGATCCGATCTGGTAAATTTTCAATTAAATCTGGAACCTGTGCGAACTTGTATGAGATCACTGAACCAGAGAATGCACACTCAGATCTCAGGTGAATTTGCACTGATATTTTGCTTAGTTCCGCACCTTGACATGAGTACAAATTGATGAGGATTGTATGAAGTCTCTTGTAAACATCTAGAACCTGTTCGCCCTAGATAGAAGTGGAGTCGAGCTTCTTTATAGTGTTCGCATCTGTTCATCAGCTGAGTTCGCACCCTCTTTTATCATGAGCAAGCATCGGACTTCTTTCTGTTATGTTCGCACTTTACAGACATGAAAAACGAACTCTGCTGGATGTAGAACTACTGATGATCGCCGAACTAATGTCAATATATATATCAATGAATGAGAGAGACGCCTCTCTTAAAATCCATCAAGTCGGCCTCTAAGAAATCTCAAATATTCCTTAAATGAGGTCGGCCTTGATAACTAATATAAGTCGGCCTGAATTAATCATCACTTTGAAAGATAAATATCAAAGAGAACTTTTATGTCGGCCCATAATAATAAAATATAATTTGAATAGCCTATGGCTATCATTCAAATTCTTCACTGCGAAACTGAGCTGGAAGGAGCTACCGAAGTTGTCATAACATTAACATGTAACTCTGGTAACTGACGTCAAAAGCTGAGGTTCAAAAGATTGAAGATTGGAAAAGCTTGTCGGTTTTCAACTTTTGCGCCCCTGTAGCTTAGGGGGCGCTTCGGGGTGCCCTTCTTAAAAAGGGTCTAGATTCTGGCATTCCTGTTTGTTGATGCATTTAATCTCTTCACGACTAGTCTGGCTATCCGACGAGCTATCGAATGCAGACATCCGAGACCCAGAGCTCCGACAGGCAAGATCAAAAGATGAGGTTACGAGGAGGTTTCACATCATCAAAAGTTTTCAAATAGCAAACCTACGCCCTTGTAGCTCAGGAGTGCCCTCCAAAATGACCCCTGAGATGGATGAGATTGCAGATGAGGTCTTCGTGACATCTGTGCTACTCTAGTCCGGCTTCGCAACGCACCAGTCAGCGTGTCAACCTGATATTCTAAGAGATCGTGGCAGAGATTCTACCAGACACGTAAATCAGCGGGTGGAGAAACATTAAACATACACTGTAGCCTCTGTAGGCCAGGGGCGCCCAGCCTTTAGGCCTGTCAGATGGGGTTATTTGCTTTCGAAGCCTTCACGGGACTCGTGCTCAATTACTCCAGCTATCCAACGAGTCCAGCCGCTAGCCTCCGAGATTTGGCGAACGCTTGTACGTACGAGGTCTTTGCAAAATACTGAAAAACGAAGACAACTTGAAAAATGGCCAAGTCTGGTCATATATTCCATTTTGGGAAAGGCACCCTTCTCTTTGAGGTCTTAGAAGCAGTTTTCTTGCTTCGTCGCCTCCAGAGACATATCTCATAGGTCCTTCTGGCTACGCGTTGAGACAGATGGTGCATGAATCAGGTCACCCCAACTCCCGATATTAGAGGTCAAAGTAGGGCATCTAGTTGAGAGTTGTACTTTTGACAAAATGGTGTTTGAGCCTTTTCAAGCCAGGGGCACCCTTGCTTTTGGGGTCCTTAATACAGCTTTCAGGTGCCTTGAGTATATTTGTTGGATGCGGAATACTTCTAGTCACGCAGTGAGCCTATCATCCAGTCAGCAGGGTTCACCGTTCATCGTCAACAACCGTTTGAAGTGTCAGATGGCAGAATGGAGAAATGGCTAAGTTTGATGTCATAAAATCAATTTAATCAAAGGTGCCTAATTTTTTGAGGTGTTAAACGTTGATTTTAGCAGTGATGACTCCCAACAGACATTTCTTCCTTGCTTTACAGGCTTTGCAATGAATATTCCTGCTCAGTCTCAGCATCACCCGGTCACCCGAAAATTAGTGTTGAATATGGTCAGTTGTAACTTTGTAGGAAGTTAATAAAAAAATGTAATATCTTGAGCAAATGGACGCCTATGAAGACAAATGAGGACTTTTCGAAATCAATGAAGTTCGCCGGATGAGTCCAAGAGCTCAACATGGTTTGTCAACTGATTAAAATAATATTAAATATTTATTTTGCATATTTGAGCATTAAATAGCGATTTTCTTAAATTTGCTCCTCTTTGTGTTGGATTTTCAAATTGCATGATGAATATTTTTATTATTATTTTATTTCGGACTTCAAGTCAATCTCAGTTCGAACTGGAGGGGTCCAATCAGAAGCTTTCTATTTTCAGTCAAGGTTTTTAAATCTTGCAGTCAGCATTATGGTGTGAATTTTCTCTATTTAAACATGACGCCAACGATTAATTCACTCATCCAGCTCAAAGAAATTCATATTTCTTCAAGGAAAGGGCGATTTTCTTCACAGGTTGGGCGATTTTATCAGTTTTCAGTGGCGACTTCATCAAGCAATTCCTTTTGTAGGTGCAAGTTCATAATTCATCAGCAAATTTGAGAAACAGGTGGCGATTTTGATAGAACACAGAAAAAACGTCTTTTCTCCTCTCAGATTCTCCAAATTCTCTCAGATTTCAATTCGCATGTTCCTGAAATTGACAAATTTTGGAAAATTTGTTCATCTGGATTGTTTCTATATAGCTTCCTCGAATTAAATTCATGTGCTTGAATTTTCAGGAATTTTTAACTCCAGAGCATCAGTTCTCAAGTTTCTAATTTTCTCAACTGAAAATTCCCTTCATGGTCAAGTAGAAGTCAAATTTTCGCATTTCTGACATTTTGGGTTGTCTTAGAATCTTTTTCTGGACAAAACCCATATCTCAGATTTTTCGCCGAAAATAACCCTTCGATAGGCTATTTTTAGCCTCAGCAAGCTATTTTTAGCTTTCCAGAAATCTTGTCAGAACATAGTCGAGTTCACAGTCAACGGGCGAGTTTTTCAAAATGCAGTACACTCAACTCGAATACAGGACCAAATCAGTCCTAACTCATGACTTCATTGGGACAATGAGACGAATCTTCACAAGGTGCTGCTAGAGGCAGTCTTAGATCCAGTCAAGATCAGAGATTCGATTATTCAAAACATTCAACAGTTCGGGTTACTTGAGGCCGCTTCCATACCTATCTCTGCTCATTGTATTGAGTTCGTGATGTCTTGTATTAAGCATTACAACTCTGCTACTCGTGAGATAGTGTCAGTAGATGGACGAGTCATTTGCAGTCTCAAGCCTCTGGACGTTGAAAGAAGTTTTGGTATCCCTCAGCACCCGAACAGTCTGGTCATTTCTATGGAGCAGTGTGAGCATGCATTCAACGCTGATGTAGACAAGTGCCAAAGCAAGATGGCAGAACGATGGTTGAAGCAAGCGAAGAACAAATTGCCAAACAATGTGGGTAGTGGTGAGTACAAGGATGAGTACGCTATTCTAATTACACTCTTGAATCATGTCTCAGGTCATTCACATGCAAATGTTTTCCAGCCCTGGATGTATCACATCATTGGTCGCATCATATCTAGGCAGGCCCATTATGACTGGGCATCCTTCATCAACGATGTTATCCACAAACAAATCACCGGTTTCCCAGTTGCCCACGAGTTTCACATGTGTTCATACCTCGTGTACTTGATTGCCTATCAGGGTTAGTTCCGAGGGTTAAACACCATTGGCATTCTTAGTGTTCAAAAAGTCTATCACTATTATGATCAGCTTGAGTTCACTAAGGCTGAACGTCACTTTAAGCGTGTTCAGGAGGCTTTCCTGACTTATACAGTGAGAAATTTGGACCGGGAGTTGCACATTCGTATCTCGGCAGTTGGTAGAGCAGCGATGGATGGTTGGGCAGACTGGTTCATTCAGTTCCTAACATACACCTATATCCGAGTATATGGATTTACAGGAAATCCAACCATGCTTCCACACTACCCTTCAGATAGAACAGTTTTTATGGAGTTCCTGAGGCAGTTACATGATGTTCATCGTCATTTATGCCGCAAGCATAAACTAGCTGCCAATTTTCCCTTTCAGTTTGGAATATATTGGTGCAAGACGACAGTTGATGCCAAAGCTGCAGGACAGGAGCTAGAGAGGTATCATCTCAAGTATCTTGTTGAGGTACGTGCCTATGATCCTTGGGGTCATTACACAACACGCCTCGGTGGTCGCGCATATCATAAGCCTTCTATGGAAGACTATTGGGAAAATTGCGTGGACGACTTCGAGGTCTGCAGACGTAGCTACGGCCGCTTCTCTCTCTCATAGATTTTTGTATTCTTGGTAGAAGATGTGGGAGGTTTATCAGATGATGAGGGAGAAGTCCTTCCTCAGTTTTTTAGAGAGCAAGTTGACACACAACTGCTTCCAGCAGTTGATTGGTACGCCAAGGAGTACGCGACAATAAAGGAGAGGTCAAGTAGAGTTATTCAGAACAGTATACTTTACCTCGACAACAAGAAGACTAGGAGGGTAAATGTGCCTAGAGTAGAGCCGCTAGTGGTGGATCCTTCGCTACCTTCCTTGTCAAAACCTAAACAGAAGAAGAGGAGTAATCCTCCCAAGAAAAGTCAAGCGCCAAACAATTCAAAAGGCAAGGCGCTTGCCATTGATACACACACGGATCTTGTCAGACATCCTATCACAGAGCTAGTTCAGAGGCCAGTTTAGAGTCCGCCAGTGCCTGAGGTTCAACCTCAAGTTCCTACACCAGTCCTGGAGTAGTCACCAGTCCCAATTCATATCGAATTGGATTTAGACTGCCCATCTCGCAACAACTCCTCTACATATTCACTCTTGTCAAAGCCTCCTGTTGCTAGTATAGATCCTTCCAGTAGCATTAGCTGAGACTAATCTTGGATTGAAACTCAACTGGGAAGGAAGAGGAGGCAGCCATCCTATGTCCTTAATCATTCAGACTTCGATCATGTTTACTAGGATGCGCCAGACAAGAGGATCAAGAACATGGTCCACGTGGAGAGGAATACTGATATGGAGATCGTCGTCGAGACTGCCATACCTCCATAGGGGAAGAGTTTGGAAGAGTTGGAATCTCAGGACTTCGAGGTTATCACAGTCAACCTTGGTCGTAGTACACGCCAGACTCAGGTTGATCTCCTACAGGTTGCTATAGACAGTGCCAGGGATAGAATGCTGAAGGACGGAGAAGACAAGGCAGCCTTCAAGGCTGAAATTAGATAGCTTTGTCAGTACATTTCTAGCCTTGTACACAGGTCAGATGTTACCGCCACACTCCCGCCGATGCTTGAGCCTCTAGCAGAATAGGGCTAGCTTAATCATTTGGTTGCATATGGCAAGTGTTTGGAGGAATGGGAGGAGTTCATTGCTAGAGGCCATTCTATGCTTACAGAGCTATATCAGTTGCGGTACAATGCACAAGAGCTCCATCTACGTCTCCAAGATGAGGAGCGAGACATGGCAATTAGTAGACCTCGGGATGAGATTATGATTGCTCACCTGAGTATGGCATATGAATTAGTCACAGATGCAGAGGATAAAGAGGCTATCTATTCTTGGAAAACATAGTTGGTTTTCAAGGCAAAGATAGAGGAAACTATGGCATCGGAGTTGGCTGAGAGTAGAGAGCACGTTACTACTTACTAGTGCACTCTGGTTTGTGAGAACCTTAGTATCTCACTTACTGTGTCGGTATTGGATTGAGGGTGGTGCCTATGTTGAGCTTACTGATGTACAGTCAGAGCTCCAAGCACTCATTCATACTATTTTTAGTGGGGAGACCGTTGGCTGTAAGATTAATCAACTTACAGTCATGTCGGCATTGTTCGATGAAGCAACCAGGAGCAGAGGTGAACTTCAGTCCCAGATCACAGCTGGTGAGGAAATGCTACACAGACATAGCATACTTCGGCAGATTATCAAAGCTCCAGACAGTGATGCAGTTAACAATCTCGTTGAGGGATTGGTTGCTCGAGATCACGACCAGTAGACTTTAGTTCCCACCTCTCAGGATAGACATTACACACAGGAGTTAAACTTGGTGTTATCTTTTCAAGTTAACTCGCTGTCTCATCTCATGCATATCTATTCTAGGATTAGCTTTATTCACTTGGAGTTATATTTAGGGTTTACATTAACTGATGTTAGTGTTCCAGTTAATTTGCTTTCAATAAGGACGTGCATGCTTGCACATTGTCCATTTTTAGATTAATTGTATTGGTTAACTGATGGTAGCTTTCTAGTTAACTGTATAGTTTGCTTTATTAGGGCTTAGCAATAAATCTTGCATGCATTGCAAGACTGTAGTTGACTCAAGGTGATTTTAGGGTTCCCTACACCTTTTGATGTCTATAAAGAAGAGATTTTGCTCATTTGCACATAACTTTTGCACAAGAGAGAAATATATGCTGTGCCTACCTTGCCTGTAATATTGCTCGTTCTGTATCTATTCATGAGTATTTACTATTATGATGAATTGTTATGCCACTTGGGTTTCATGCAATTATGATGGTGAATTCTTGCTTTAGTTAGATATAGTGGCTAGTTTGATCGTAGATTGTATGCGTGTCTCGCCTATGCAATTTATTGTCCTAGTTGGCTATCCTTCATGTTATGTGTTCAATAAACTCGTTCAGATTGAGTTGATAGATGTGCCACCTTGCCTTCAAGTTGAAAATCTGTACTTGGTTATCGTGTGATGTGCGTGAATAATAAACTTGTTCAAATTGAGCTGATAGTCGTGCCACCTTGCCTTCAAGTTGAAAATCTGTACTTGGTTTATCGTGTGTTGTCGTTTCCAATAAGCCTATTCAGACAAGCAGATAGTTGTGCCACCTTGCCTTCACATTGTGAGTCTATACCCGACTTATTGTCAGATGATCATTCCTGCTCCGTTTCCTCATGCTCTGAATTCTTGAGGGGATTGGATAGTTAAAGTTACTTAGTTTTGTGTGTTGTAGTTAAGTCTTGCGAAACCAGAAAATACTTAGCTGCAACGTAAATAGTTTTCTTGAAAGCCTTGTACCTCTTATAGCTGAGACAAAAAGACAGGATATAGTTTAGTTTATTTCCCTTTTCAAGCACTTTTGTCAAGCACAATGAGGGAGCTTCCCCTCCTAATTTGAAGAGCACTCATTGCGTAGTGTGCATAGCTGTCCGTACCAATTTGCGCTCTAGAGGTGTTAGTTGTTATGCCAATAATTCTTCAAATCGGTTATGTATTTCTAACCCTTGTTCTCAATGGATATTGTATTCTTTTCCAGTTGTGCTTGTCTTTGGCTACTACCGACCAACCTTGACCCAACAATGCATCATACGCTTTCTTCCTTAATGTAATAACCACAAAGTTCAACAAAAATGCTTGGGTTCCAATAATTACCTTTTGTCCCATTAAAACTCCAAGTACCTTAATACTTGGTTGATCTACAAGCACTAGTTGAAAAGTTGGGGGCCAAATGGTCGACTTACTTCTCCAAGTGTCTTTTGGAAGTACGTTCACACCAGACCCGCCATCAACAATTGTATTAGTGAGATTCCTACAAGGATCTCCATATTCACCAGTGCTGGTTTCTTCGCTGTGTTACTGTTATTAACATTGGATTGTTCACCTAGTCGCCTAACAAAGAAGGTTTAGTTATTGGATCTTCATTCTTGCAAGAGTCCAATTAAGTCGTAACATGCACCATCTCATTCTCCCTTGATACAATATTAGTCATAACATTTCAGATTTCAAGAATACTTTGGAATAAACTGTAAGGAAAGCTAGATGTGGAAACAACTCTCCTAACGTCAAAACCTCAGGGAAGAATGCAGAGATACCTTTTAAGATTACAATTACAGTCTAATTAAGATGCACATGAAAGAGATAACAGAAACAGAGTATTTGACACACACATATGGACACCAGATTTACGTGGGAAAACCCTTACGGGAGAAAAAACCCACCACACCAAGAGAAATCACTTTGTATTACAGTAATGGAGATTACATACAAATATTAGACTTATCTTTCTGATGTCATATTTCAGCAGCTTTCACAATGATCAAACTTGTACAGGAACCTTCAAGTTACAATCTTTACAGAATAGAAATCACTCTGATTATACAACCACATAGCAATCCGTCGATCCTTCGAATCATCTTACCAGACATCATCTGCAATCTCTGAGTATAACCATGTCGCCCCTGTCTGTCAAGCTTCCTCTCAGAACTGCCACAACGAATTGTCTTCCAACGGTTCCCATTCGGCTTCTTTGATTGGTCTACGGGACGCCACATAGGAAAGTCAAATGGTCAAAACGGCAATCAAGCTGTGTTGGCATATCGGTGAGACACTGACCGTGTCTCCCCGATGCCAACACAGTCAGCATTCGATATCGCCAAGAGTCCTTACAATCGACAAGAGGTTATATCGAGTTCACCCGTTGCATTGACTTCAGTTTTCCTTTCGGCAAGACTATCGCTCTTCGGTGAGACCACATATCGATATCCTAAGTCACACCGAAGAGTCATTCTGTCGGCAGGACATACCGCTCTCGCCAGGACCTCACTCCGAGCCTTCAAGTTAATCCGAGTGCATCCACCAATCGGCGAGACTCATTGCTTTCGCCAGGACTTCATACCGAGGTCCTAAGTCATACCGAAACATTAGCATTTCCATCGGCACCCATCTATCACTAAGACATTCAACTGTCGCCAAGAGGTTTCATCGAGATCTTTATGTTATATCGAGCACTGAACGGTCGGCAGGACTTACCACTCTTGCTGAGAGTTCTTACTGAAATCTCCAAGTTTCCCCGAGACCACCGTTCGCCAAGCGTTATACCGAAGACCCCTCATCATCGGCGAGACTCTCCATTGGTCGCCAAGACTTCATATCGAAGTCTTTGAGTCACCGCGAAGACCCCAAGTGTATCCCCGTCGGCGAGACCTTCCATTGTCGCTGGGACTTCTTCCCGAGTGTTCAAGTCACCCCGAAGCCCCCGGTTGCTATGAGTCTCCCCGACACCTGATATGAATGGCCTGTCGGCCAGAGTTCTCCACGCGGTAAGAGTTCACACCGAACACAACATGTCACACCGAAGACTCCAATGTGTAACCGTTTGGCAAGACTTCTGCAAGGTCACAACGACCTGTACAAAACATAAGGCTACAAATCTGCTCGTCGGCCAGACATAGAATATGTCACACCGACTTGGCTCCAATAGAGGTTTTAGCCTGTGGGATTGAGACACATATTTCAAACATAAACTTGCTAATTTAATTGGTATGGTAGCTTGAAGTACTTGTGCAATATTTTTCTTAGATTGTAATCAATTTGTTACTGTACTTGAATTTGCTTTTGAGTGGTGTTGTTTGTTATGTATAGGTTGCTCTGTTTTGGCTCTTGCTTCATGAAATTTTGCTTGTTCTGTACGTGGAACCGAGTATACAATCTTCTTTGCCTAGGCTCAAGTAATGGCTAATAATTCATTATGCCTTATATCAATTATGTTTACATTGGCCTTTTGCTTTAGATATCTGATGTCTTTATGGTCTCTAGGTCCACACCATTTGCACAATAGTTGCGTTTTGTCTTACTTATTCTGGTAGTCTCTCGTAAAGTGTCCACATTCATTACACTATCGACATTGTATGATCGGATGTCCTTTGGGGTCGTATTGTATTTTTCTTCGACCTCTTCTTTGATTTCGATAACTCTTTGGAGATGCGTTTTGTGGCTTTGATGGAGTGGACTACTCTCCTCACATAAAGAGTACTTGTGTACTCCCATTCTTCAAATTGTATGGGCACTCCTTTATTGAATAATCCATAACTTGGCAAATCTCACAAAACATCTTTCTAGGATAGTTACCTTTTGTGTGCCGATAAGTTTTTCACTTAGTACACAATATTTCATTAGTTTCTTTGTTGGTTTCTTTCTTTGCCTTCAATTCTTTCATCATTCAAAGCATGTCCTTTCGAAACACTTGTATTGTTCTCGATTCATTGTCACTCTTGTCATTTGAACTTCTATCTTCCTCTTTTTTTCTTTTATTGCATGAGGACATTTTATCTTCACTTTCTATGTCCATTGCCCAATTGTAGGCATTTGAATAGGAAGAGGGTGGTACTATCTTCATCTTTTTTCTCAATAACAGAAGTAGACCTTCAATGAACCATTGCTTTTTTAGATCGTCATTCCAATTTTACCAAGAGTTTTTTGAGTCTATGATTGTAAGCTCTCATGTTTTTATGCTTCCCTTGCTTCATGTTGTAGATTTCTGCTACAATCTCATTGTCATAGAGAAGTTTAAATTCTATTTCAAATTCTTTCCTTAACATCCCCCATGTATTTTTGGAGGTTGCTTCAAGATCTATGTACCAATCTATCACTATACCCCTTAAGGTTGTTGGAACTGATCTTAACTAGTAGGATCTATGATCCTGGCCGTTGGCCATTCACATTGTTTCACAATGTTGTACAAGATCCTTCGATCTATTACCCATGCATTTCGGGAGTTTTGCCTCTCCACATTCGAGCTTGCCGAAGGAGTCACCATCTTTCTTCCCTAATGCAACGTTCATGATTGGAACCTAGCTGGGGAGTTTTGACTCGTATGTTTCTATGCTTCTCTTGCACTCTTGGCCACGTAGGAATCCTCTACTCGTCTTGTCTCAACTTTTCCCATGCTTGGGTTGCCCTTAGAATCTTTCTTGTGCTCCCTTTGTCTTGGAGTTTGAGGCTTAGATCCTCCGACTACTGTCTCTTCCATAAATAGTGCTTCTTCAATGCATCAGATGTTATTTTTTCGTATGTTTTTGATGATGAGTTTGTGGACTTTCCTTCCCACTCTTCTTCCTTTAGTGGTGATTATATTGATGATTTCTCGGCTTGATTGGCAAGGTCCATGTTTGCTTCGTTAGGAAGCGGTAAGTGCCTTGCTATTTTTTCCCACATTTCTTGTGTATTTTTTGGTCGTGGAAATCTTTATCTTTTCTCGACTACTATTGGATTAAATAGGTGATCACTTGATAATTAATTAATTATTAGACACTTTTAACTTTAATTACTTAAGCTAAACTTAGGAATTGTTTTTTAATTATTAGATTGAGCTATATTTAGAGCATGTTGTCTCATTGCATTAGATGATGACACTTGTCTCAATCTAATCAAACCCTCATCTAGGGTTTGCCTTTTTCTTATAAGCATTCACCTTTCATTGTAATCATTCATTCAGGTTATTGCATCGATACAATTTCTCAGGTTGTTGAGCACATCATCTTGCTTTGATCTCTCATTTGTGATAGGATAATTGCTTGTAGGTGATTTTTGGGCGTTGTGGGGTTCAATAATCAACTCCAACATGGTATTAGAGCTCCATATTTGCAGCCTCTTATTCAAATTTTGAGAGATCCGACCTTGAGTGAATTTTTGGTGCATCCTAAAGCAAAACGGACTTCGCCATTGTGTCTAGAGCGGCCAAAAACCTAAGAATCGATTGTCGTTTTGCGAAAATCTGAGAAATTTTTTTGAGGTGATTTTTTTGGCATAGGTTTCTAGGGCTCAAAATTTCACACTTGTATGGAATCCGTAGTATTGTATGGATCCACATGAGGTTGTACGCGCCATACGAAGTCTTACTTGTCTTGTCAGCGCTTGCATAGACATAAAAAATTGTGATCAAAACATCTTGCAATGGCGACCAAAAAATTGTTTTTTGGCAATTATTTTTTTTAAAAAAAGTCAGCAGCAAATCTTTTGGAATATTCATCGAGAATACTTTTGAGAATATTCCCTCTTTACCCTCCCATCGCCCACCTTCCACTGCTCGTGTGTTGTTCATCGTTTGCTCACTTGGTGGCACCTATTGACAGCACTGCTCTGTCGGCCCCAACACCTGGATGCAGTCTTAACACCTGGATGCAGTCTTTGTTGGCGTTTAAATTAGCACCTCTGGAGTGCTGATTGTAAACGTTCAGCTATTTCAAATGTTTTGCAACACTTCTTCGTTATTTAAAGAGGAGAAGTCCCTCTCTGCTGGGAGCAATGCGTAAGGAAGGGAAATGTAAACAAAAGTTCCTATCTTTTTATGCTTCAGCGGCAGGACACAAGGGTGCACAAACACAATGCGCCGTAGCTAAGCTTTTTCTCTGGTTTCTGCAGATCTTAACTACGACTAACCTAGCTTCTATCTATCCAATACCTTCAAGATAAACAGAGCATGAGGGTAAAGGAGCGGGAATGGGTTGGTTGGATCACCTGAATTCGCCGTCTCTTGAGAATATGACCGAGGCTCTGAACTCTCGGGTATACACCAAGATAAGGTTGGTACAAGCAAACACTCTATACGGTAAACTAGATCTGAGACCTGCCAAGGAGGAGGGACTCCTATCCGAGGTATGGTCTAGGAAATAGTTACGAGAAACAACAAATTTACGATGCCTTGGCCAACGAGCTTGCTAAGGAGGAGGGACTCCTATCCGAAGTATAGCTTGGAAGTCAATACATTAAACAACAACAAACGATAACTTGTCAATAACAAATGTCCAAGGAGGAGGGACTCCTATCCGAGGAGGGAAATGAAACAACGAGCTATTAAACACAAGACGTGGACACAACTCAAAAAGATTGACCAAAATGCAAGCGCCTTCTGATATTCTCCTTCAAAGCTTCATCAACGAATTACAAAGGTTGGGAAAGCAAAGGCACGAAATCATGCACAATTACAATCAACCAACAAACTCTCATCCAAGAGTGAACAAATATCCGCTTTCAAAGCTGTTGGCAACAATGGCGCAGCAATTTTGCATAGCAAGTAAAAGTTAAACAAATAATGAGCCCAAGGCTCTTATTTATAGAACTCAAAGGAGTGGGCAACCCCAAAATCTCCTTGAGTTAACAATGAGTTCTTGCCAATCAATTAGCAAGATTTATTCCTAAAAAGGGGGAACAAGCAGTTAAGCTGGAAAACTACTTCAGTTAAGCTGAAAGTAAATAAAGTCAACTGGAAACTACTTCAGTTGGTGAAATAAAAAAGGTGAACTTTAATGAAAGTATCCCTCCAAAATAGACATCCACATTTAGTGGAGATCTAAGATCCACAAATCATGGAAGCTGATTAGACATCCTTAATCAGTGGGATCTGACAATGCATGATTTAAGGAAAGTGGAGTTAAACTTGGAAAGAAGCATCAAGTTAACTCCAACTACATTTAATAGCATCTTGAGTTGACTTGGAAAGAAGCATCAAGTCAAACTCAAGTCTCATGAATGCCACTTGGAGGGTGTATGGCGTCCTTCTTTGGTGCACTTATAGTTCGCCACTAATCAGCAATGTCTCTATCCATTGATTGACTTCATCAGCTTTTGGAGAGTTAATGCTCTGTAGGATGATGACGTGGCGTCGCAGCATGACCTCACCCGTTGTGAGCTAATTTCCGAAGTCAATACACTGAGATGCTGCCTCTTCAAACTTGGTTGATCAAGCTGCTACCTTAGCCAGCTTGCAACCATCTGGATCATCAAGAAAGGTACTGCGGATTACATCCCTGAACTGGTTCTGTACAGTAACCATCTCAACGTATTCTCCTCCCTCACTCTGATATTCCATGCATGGGAAAGATATCACCAACATTCTTGCAAAGTTGATAATAGTGGCAACCACCCGTTTGTAATCAATCAACTCTACTGAATGAGCGTCATAGGCTTTCACCATGTACGCCAATTATTCCTTCCAAGCAAAGAGATGTTGCTTGTTTTCCTCAGAGTATACTGATTGATATGCCAATTGCAAATCTGCAATTGTGCTTTCGTCTTCAAGCCTCTTTTCTGCAATCCTTTGTTCTGACTGTTGGATCTCCGCACGAAGTCCATGTGCTCTATCCCGTAACTGGTATAGGTTTGCCAGTATACATCTACCCTTGAGAACAAACTCTTCCACTGATTCTCTCAAGTGTTTGCCGAATGTTAACAATTGCCGATGATTTTGTTCGGCGGGGAGATCTAGTAGTCCTGCTGGTAGGGCTGAGACGTTGGGTGTGCCATGTATCAAGCTGGTTATGTAAGACCTCAGTTTCTGATTTTCAGCCTTTAAGGCTGCCTTTTCTTTACCATCCTTTGCCATCCTTTCTTGTGCGCTCACCGAAGCTATTCCAAGAAGGTCTGCCTCCACCTGTCGTGTAGTCTTCCCGAGGTTAAGTTGAGACAAAGTGTAGTCTTCGACTTGGACCTCGTGTATGCTTTTCTCTACTGGTGGAGCGGCAGTCTCTATGATGATCTCACACTCTGCATTCCTTTCTATGTGAACTTGCTTCTTTAACTTCTTCGCCGACGTGTCATTTGGGACGTGGTCGAGATTCGGTAAAGTCAAGTTCATCACGAGGGTTTTTCCCTCTTTCTTCCTAGGAAGCCTTCAAGCCAAATAAAATCTCGGCGAACTTCGCTAGGAGGGACGTGAGGCCCTTGCGCTAGATGTGTGAGATTGTGCTGGAGCAATGTCTCTCGGTGGCGAATCCAAGTCGATGAGGACTTGTGATCACTGTGGTACTGGTGATATTGGTGGCTCTGCTTCCATAACAGGCACCGTTTCTGCTGCTGCTTCTACTGTTGTTGCTTCTGCCATTGGCCCTGCCACTAGTTCTTCAACAACTACTGCTGCTGGCTCCTCTGTGATGGTTTCTGCTGAATCAGGGGTGGCAGTCTCTACTCTTTGTTCTGGGGCAGCAATACCTGTGATTATTTCAGGACTATGCGTGGCTTTCTCCACAGGTGTCCTCTGTGTTCTAGGCTTTGACATCCTCATCCCTCGGGGAGGATTGCACCATTGCTTCTGCCTAGGCTTCCTTCTTGAAGTGGAAGGTGGTGTAGACTGAACCTGTGGCGGCTCTGTTCTGTGAGGTATCACTTTCCTTGATTTCTTGCTGTCGAGATAGAGTTGGCTATTTCTAACCACTCTACTCGTTCTTTCTTCTATAGAAGTGTCTTCTTTGGCATACCAATCCACTCTCGGGAGCAGTTGGGAGTCAACTGAATCTGCAAAGAATGAGGGGAGAATGACTTCTCCTTCATCATCGGACAGGCCCTCAATGTCTGCTGACATAAAATCAGCAATTTGTGAGAGTCTGAATCTGCTGTAGTTCCTTCTTCGCACTTCATACTCGTCTTTACAATTTACCCAATAATCTTCCATAGAAGACTTATGTGACGAGTGTTGTTCGAGGTGTGCTGCATAGAGTCCTCTGGGATCATAGGATCTTCTATCAATGAGATACTTGAGGTTAAACCTCGTTGTTTCTTGACTCATCATCTTAGCATCTGCCGCGAATCCACATCTATATAGTCCCATTTCAACGGGAAAGTTAACAGCTGCCTTCCTCTTCAAGCGCAAGTAGACATGAACTTCGGACAACTGTCTCAGGAATTCCATGAAGACTACCCTATTTGAAGGGTGTCTTGGTAGCATGGCAGGGTGGCCAATGTAGCCATACACGCGTATGTAGGAGAATGTAGGAAATTGGATGAACCAATCTGCCCAATCCGCCATTGCCTCTCTGGCTGTCTGTGAAATACGCACGTGCATCTCATGGTTAAGCTCATGTACTGTGTGCATAGTGAAGTGATCACTTGTTTTCTTGAAGTGTCTTTCCGCTTGAGTAAACTCAAGACGTGTGAAATGTTCGTGAACCTTCTGCACACCTAAGGTTCCCACATTGTTCAATAACCTGAAATCGCCTTGGAAGGCTATTAGGTATACTAGGTAAGAGCACATGTGGAACCTATGAGCTTCCAGATACCCAGTGATTTGTCGGTGGAGTGTGTCACTAATCAAAGTGGCCCAGTCATAATATTCCCTCCTGCCAATGATTTTTGCAATGATATAGTACATCCATGGCTGGAATTGACGACCATCTTCTTCTCCAGTGATTCTATTGAGTAGAGTGATTAACACTGCGTACTCATCTTTACATTCTCCTCGTCCCAACAACTTAGGCAAGCTTGCCTTTGTCACTTTTAGCCATTTTTCAGCCATAACCTTTTGACATTTGTCCTTAGCTGTCTCAAATGCCTTCTCACATTCCGTCACTGATATGACTTTGCTGTTAGGACATGATGGAATATCAAAACACCTTTCGATATCCTGAGGCTTTAGACTGCAAACAATTCTTCCATCTGCTGCTCTGATTTCTCTGGTGGTAGGATTGTAATGCTTGATACAAGCGATTACAAGCTCTATGCTTTGTAGTGTGATGGGAATTGATGCGGCCTGCAGCAACCCAGATTCTTCAATATTCTGCAATGTGATTTGATTCATGCCTTCTAGCTGCTCCAAATCAACCACTGGATTTACTTGGTGTAAATTTGTGTCAACTGTTTTCAAGTAATCATGGAGTAAGACCGTCTTGGTCTCGTATTGTACCTGGGAGTACTGCATCTTGAAAAACTTAAAGATTGACTGTAATCTTGACCTTGTTCAGATGATTTTCGGAAACCCTTAAAAATAGCGCCTCGCCGAGAAGTATTTTTCCGGAAAAAATCTGGCACATGGGTTTTGTTCGTGCTTCAATGCTGAACAAACCCAGTTCCTCAGAATTTGGATTCTGAAACTTTTTCGGAAAAACCCCCAAAACTAGGGGCAGCAAGTTTGCTGATTTTGGAAAATTTGTCGAGATGGGTTTCTCTGGAAAATAATGCTGAATCTACCCAGTTGATCTGATCTGATGTAGCCTGTTGCTTTTTCTGTCAAATGCAAGAAAACCTAAGACCAGAAGAGAGGAAATAGACAGAAGATGAATTGGAAGTTTTATCTGATTCCCTGAAAAAATCTATCTCTGGGTCCAATCCTCAAAATAGCAATCCTTTTCTGCTTCAGATCTGCAAGAAAAATGAAGAACGGATGAAAACCTTGTTCAAATCTATCAATGGCGTCCTTGAGAGCTTGTGGTTGTTCTTGATCTTTTATCCTGCAATGAAATAATGAAATGGGACGCCTTCACCTTGAATATATATGTTTAAGCTTTAGATCCACAAGTTTGGGGACCTAACTCAAGCTCAAAAGGTGATTTTGGCTTGATCTAAAGTTAAAAAGGTGATTTCCACCGATCGTGGAGCCTTTTAGCCAACTTTAACTCAAAAGCTTTTGACTTTAGTCAACAAATTGACCCTTGACTTTCTTTAGGCGTCCCTTTTGGTTTCTTGCAAGTTTTTAAATATTTTCTTTCCTGAAAGCCCTCTGTTTGATCCTGAATCTAGCGTTGTCTGTTGATCCTGAGATGTTGCGAACACATTCACTGCGGAGTTGGATCCAAACTGAAAAGAAGTGCCTGGGAGACATGATGACGAAAAGCTGAGTTTAGGGCTTCAAAAGGATGGGCGCCTTTTCCAAGAAAAGGCGCTTTTGCTAATGCCTTAGTGAATTTTCAAACCTCGTTCTTCAGCCTTTTGAAATGACCTCTCGTGCTTTGATCTGGATTTCTCGTTGATCGGAGAGTCAGATGATTTCGCTTGATGTCTCATCAGGTACCCAGCTCTGTTCTGCCAAGAATGACTGACTTCAGAAAATATGGATCTTATTTTAGGGTTCCTTTATTCAAGGGCGCCCCTCCTTGAAAAGGGCGCTTTTACCTTTTGGCCTAATCATCTTCATCTGAAAAGTTGCCTACTTTGATTTGGATTATCTGTTGAATGCTTCGTCAGATGTTGGTGCTTGCAGTTGCGTTTCCGAGGTCTACTTGAGCTGAGAAGGTTATCCTGGGAAGCCTTTTGTCATTTATCAGCATCTGGAGGTCAAGAAAGAAGGGCGCCTTTCTTTTGGAAAGGCTTTTTTCTTAGAACTTCGACGTTAACTGTGGTTTCCTGACATTTCCTCAACTGCCTCTTTTTGCTTTGTCAGCAGCTGCTTGTGATCTATTCATCAAATGATCTAGATGTTTGTTTCACTGTCGAGCTAGCAATCAAACGTCAAGAATGACTGCTTTGGATGATTTTACTGACTGCATTTGACCCTCAAAGATCATGGGCGCCCCTGCTTGAAAAAGGCTCTTTTCAGCATTTTGAGTTTTCTCCTTCATAACGTTTCCAGAGTTAGTCAAATTTTGACCTTTTTGACTTTCAGGAATCTCCTTCATCAAACAACATCATTTTTGACCTTTTCCGCCATGGTTGTGTCGTTGAAGCTTTTGAAGCTTAGCTTTCAGCACCTGGTACTGGCCAATCTGCCATTAATGGCTGCAGAGGTTCTAACTTTGTTCCTGAAAAATAGAAATAGACCCACCAGAGTAAAACATATCTTTTGATGATTCTGACTTGACCAATGTGATCGTGAAGCCTTTTAATCCTATCAAAATCATTTTCAATCATTTCTGAGAGGGTCCTATTTTCGGGGTTTCCTTGAAAATAGAAAAAACCCTAATTTTCAAATTTTCAGAATTTTGCACATGTGTTCCTTGACAGAAACCCACCAAGATTCTATGATTGGTTTGACCTAAAACAGACTTTACACGGCATTTTAACAAGATTTAGCTCAATTTATACAGAATGCCAAAAAATTTATTTTGGGTACAACAGTCTTATTGGTGTCTATGGGCTAGTAGCTTGGCCCAACACCCAACTCTCTGTTGCACATGTGACCTCAGGCTTATTTTTTCAGCCCCTTGTGTTGCCTAAAGGCTAAATTGGGCAAGTTTTTTGTAAATCGGGTATAACTTGGGCGTTTGATCTCTATTTTTCGCAAACTACATATCATTGGAAGGCTAGTTCTGAGCTCGATCCAATGGTGCAGGTGATTTTTCTAGATTTTGCACTTGATTAATTCTACAAGCCTTTGAAGTCAGATCAAACTACTTTCGCTAAGGTCATAACTTTTGACTGAGTTATCGAATTTTCACGATTCAAGTGGCATCAGAAAGCTGATTCAGTACTCTACTATCTTTTCTAGAAAATTTACTAGGTACTTGTTATTTTCATCAAATCTTAGGTTTTCCTTTTTTGGTTCTTGTCTTGGAAAACATGCAAATCAGGTCAATTTTTTGGGATCAAAGGGGAATTTTATTGCATTGAGGGGGTTGTTATTGCTGTATCAGTTCATTTATGTACTTTGTTTTTATCAAATCATCATGGATCCAATGCATATTGCTTCACTCACTCCATACAACTACTATGGTTGTAAAAGACAAATGGAGGTACATCTAAAGAAATTAGGGTTATACAGAGTGACCATGGGTACAAAATGAAATATGCTAACCAATTTTTTTTCTTGAATTATCATAACACAAACCAACACTAGTTGACTGGATTAGCGTTAGCATCAAACTGAAAACTGAACTTGAATTGAATAACTACTCAACGTCAAGAATGTGCACTCAAGATCCCACTAAGGGCGAGGTGCTAACATATGACGGAGTGAAGAAAGTTGAAATTATAAACAGATAGGCGGATAACCAGCCATGAAAAGCAATTCCACGCTACCACCAAACAGTGGGGGGAAAAGATTACATTAGAAACAATTCATCCGCTGCGGCGGGCATCCACGGAACTGTGGGGATTCACCACTTTGAGTGGGTACAAGAGTTACAATCAATTTAACCACACTGGCGGTAAACCATCCAGGGGACTTTAATGAGAATTTAATCAAATAGTTGCAGCAATAATAATGGTTAGATTAGTACTACTAATCAGAACCTTACAATTCAAAATGACTGCAAATACATGAATTACAATGATAGAGAAATGAGATAAGGAGATAAGAATGAATTCTAACAATGTTCTTTGCTTTCCAATGACTGAAAAATGATTAAAACTGGAAACTGATAAATCTGATGTAAAATCCTGAGTTCTGGAAATTTATAACAGCAAACTGGAAAACAGTAAAATACTCATAACTCACTCATTTCACCTCCGAATTGACTGAAATCAGTTGCAAAGGTCTCTCAGAAGGTAGGCGACCAAACCAGGAGGAAGAAACAGCAGCAAATCACGTTCTTTATTTTCTGGCACAATTCCCAATGCAAACTGAAATGTACGGCCTCCTTGAAAAATCGACTTTGCAAGATAAAAATGAATACTTGGAATTAAATTCCAATTCTTGGTGAAAGATGGCGCCTTGAGTCAACAAATTGATTGCCAAAATACCCAGAATGAAAATAAAATCACTCAGATTGATATGAGCAAAAATCAGCTTCAGCTGTGTAAAAACCAGGAAACCAGAACTGTGAAAAAACTCCAAAATCTTCAATCTTTGATGCTCAATCTGCTAGTCTGATGTTGAGAAGCAGCAATGTAGCCAAGTTGGTGTTATATTGCAAACACGAAATTGGATGAAAGGCTAGGAGGTAGACTTCCTCGAAGCAATATGTCAATTGTCATTTCGACAGCATAACTTTAGCATAATTTTCTTGGATGAGATTCTGGAGCAAAAGCCTTCAATAAATAAGAGCTCACCAAAACTCTTCAATTGCCTGAGAAGCAGATCAAAAGACACAGGAGTCCCTTTGAATTCCAAAAACCATTCAACTTCTCAAAGTGGCGTCCCAAAGGCCTCATGAGAAATTCACTTTATTCAAAAAAGTAACATTTATAAAAGTGGCGTCCAAATACAAGCTGAAGTAATATTTGAATAAAGATTAAATAATCTTATAATGAAGGCGTACCCTTCATGGCCCCACTTTAAAAACAACTTAAGTTATCTCCTTAGGCCAAGGGGGGTGTCAACAGTGAATTAAAACATAATGCCTTCAATGAAATATTTTTCACCAATTAAAGTTTTCTGAAGACCAAACCATAATAACAATAACTACTCCAACTGCAAAGGACTAAGAATAGACAACTGCAACTGCCACAACTAGCATTTACTATAAATAGTAAATAACATGAAATGCCACAAAACTCCAAGCCACGAAACCCTAATTTCACCTCATTCCAGTCTACGGGTTCCGGAATAGACTGATGAATTGTAATGCTGATCACTGATGAGAAGGGGACATTACACAAAACTTGAACCTATAGGAGTTGCAGAGAAGAGAAAGTGGTTTAACAAGTGTGATGAGGCCTTTCGTACACTATGCATGTCTCTTGATCTTCTCTTTCATGTTGAATCTTGCACCACACCCGATCAGATTTGAATTCAATTGGATTCCTTGTTTTGGAAGCAGATACTTTGAGAGGATTTCAATAGGAGAATGAGGTTATTGATTTGACTCCTAGAGATTTTGACTGCATCTGGGACTTCTTCACCAAACTCAAGTCTCTTAGACTCCAGTTGACACAGTGTGGTATTCAAAAAGATGACACTTAGTTGTTTCTTTCCATCCTTGCCAAGCTTGGTCCTGATTATTCAGTTTTTGTTTCTACCTTTTATGCTAGTAAGGATGCACTTGGTACTAGATTCACTATGCCTTCACTTAATGATTTTGCTACATCAGTCACTTGGGAGCAAGCGAAGTTAGTACATATGGGCTTATTGAAGTCTTCGATATCACAGGCTCTTATTGCATCACCATGCACCAGAGATCTGAAGGGTTCAAACAAAAACAAAAGGATTCCAAGTCACATGAGCAAGCTAAGGAATCGCATTAACAAAATATCTTTGATTCTTCTTCCTCTTCTAAGGGGGACTCATCTACGAACGATCAACTAGAATGTGCATATTGAACAAAGACATGACATGATGAGCATCAGTGTTATGCAAGGAGATTGATGAGCAGAAGCATCTTCTACAGATGAACAATATGTAGTTGCCTTCATCCTCTTCTTCCACTTCAAAACCTTAACAATTAGGGTCAACCACAATGGCATGTGGAGTAGACAAGATGAAAGGCCATGCTCGCTTTACATCCACCAATTTGCAGTCAAGCTAATGGCTTATGTATTTAGGAGCCTCACATCACATGGCTTCATCTTCAGGTATGTTTTGTTCATATGATCCTTGCACATTACCACATATTTTGATGGGGAATAACACTTACATGAGTGTTACTGGGAAAGGAACTATAGATGTTGATGATGGCACATTTCATGACGTGCTTTGTGTCTCTTCATTATCTTCCAATCTCCTTTCCATCTATCAGATTGTACATAGTGGGTAGGTAAGACAATAGAGTTCACACCTGATTCAGTGCTTATCAGAGACTTGCACAATAAAGAGATTCTTGCAGTTGGGATAGTGGATCATGCCTCTCTGCCTTTTCTCATTTTTCTCTAGATGAGCTTGCACAACCATTGAGTGGTCTTAATTCTTATGCATCTAGAGTGGATCTGACATCTGAGGAGAAGTTTGGTCACTTTAACTTATGTGTACTTCCATCATCCACCTTGATTCATGGGACTTGCGCTAAGCTTCCACCTCCTCCACCTCCCACATCTTCAAAGATCATTTCACTTTAGTAGGATGTTTATGGTCTTTCAATTTTAGCTTTGTGGGATGACTACTTGCTAGTCATTGCAGAGCTATTTGTTGAGTCACACATTGCTGATATTGGGGACACACTTGAGAATATTTAGTTCCTGTTTGATGGTAGCTACAACCCACTTGTCATCACTTCAACATTGCCTTTGGAGGTTGTTCTAGAGGTATCTTCATAGTTGTTTGGATTTGCTTTATTTGATTTGGCTTCATTTGATTCTGACATGTGGACCCTTGAGTATTTTTCCGTGGCATCCATCATGAGACCTTTTCTCTTGAGAGAGTTTCTTGTACATTGACCATTGGATGTGTTCCTTCCTAAGGTGAGGAACAATGTTTTCCGTTTTTGGATCTTTAGCTTTCTTCTTCGAGTATTCACTTTTGGCAGAGGAGCTACTTCCTTCGAGGGGGGATTCATTGTTTGATCTTTTCTCTCCTATGGGGGGGGATCTTGATTGTATTAATGCACACTGATGCAACACTTGGGGGGGACATGTTGGGTCCTACATTCCTTTGTCACATGTACACTTTCATTTCTTTTTTCTCTCTTTTGGAGAGGAGTTTTTTCCCATGAGGTTTTTTCCGATTCTCTAATTATGAGAGATTTCAGTTGCTTGTTCATAGGTACCTCATCTGGCCTTGTAGTCAGGACCCATTGTGCATCCACCATTTCATTCTTTATTTGTTGTTTAGTTTCTCCCTGAGTTGATCTTAAGGGGGGGTGTTGGAGTAAATAGGTCATCACTTGATAATTAATCAATCATTAATTAATTATTAGACACCTTTTACTTTAATTACTTAAGACAAACTTAGGAATTGTTTTATTATTATTAGATTGGACTATATTTAGAACATAGTTTGAAGATTCTATGAGTACTCTGCTCTACTCCCCAAACTCTTGAGTCTCTAAGCTGGCCTAGTCAAGTTGACCAGACTCCCGTGCCAAGTTTGGCCGAGTCTTGGAGAGTACTCAGCCGAGTCCTGCTCCAAGACTCCCAAGTCTTAGGCTTGAATTCCCGAGTCTTGAGCTCAGACTTTTCTGGCACCTGAACATAACACAGTGGCTGAAATTTCAAATTTTAAGAGTTTGAGGATCATATGACGTGTAATGTTTGAATTATGAAAAATTGATAGTCAAATTAGACTTTTATGTTCTCTAAATGCATTTTTTGTGTAATTATGAGGTTTGTTTTTTTGCCAAGTCCGTGCCGAGTTTTTTGCTAAGTCTTGAGTCCGAGTCAATTTTGGGCTGCTGAGTCCGAGTTTTCAAACTATGATTTAGAGCATGTTGTCTCATTGCATTAGATGATGACACTTGTCTCAATCTAATCAAACCCTCATCTAGGGTTTGCCTTTTTGCTTTTATAAGCATTCACCTTTCATTGTAATCATTCATTCAGGGTATTGCATCAATACAATTTCTTAAGTTTTTGAGCACATCATCTTGCTTTGATCTCTCATTTGTGATAGGATAGTTGCTTGTAGGTGACTTCTGGGAGTTGTGGGGTTAAATCATCAACTCTAACAATTACAACTCTGACTTATGCTTTGGCTTTAAGTTCGTTCTCATGAAGGGATCCAACTTGGAAATCTTATAGCTGTATTTTCCTCAAGTGTTTCTTGTAATCTTTTTCTTCATTCCCTTTGCTCTACAATCCTTTAAGGTCACCTGATCTCTTGGTCTTGACCATGTTGTGGTCTCGTCGTGCCTTTATTGGGATCTAAGGGCATGAATCTCTCAAATTTGACCCAATTTCTTTAAAGGCAACAATGCCAAGTGTTTTTTGCTCTATCTAAAAAAATGAATACATGAATTAATAATAAAGATGCCAATGCATACCGAATACAGGAGTAAAGTAAATCTTAATTCATACATGAAATTATTATAAAAGAAGACTAGAGATGGTCACCCAAGGATCAAAGTCAATCCAACTAGATCATATTGTTTTCCTTGACGTACACAGTCTATTTAAAGGAACTGACAGTTGCCAAGAGGAACACAACTGTCAACCAACCGATGCTTATAACTATTCGAAGTTGACAAACAATTAATACATAGTTTGATAACCCATATTATTGAAACATAATAATAGTCATTGTAGACTAACTACATATGTTATATGAAGTAGAGTTTGTTTAGTATCGAAAGACATTACATTGCATGAAATTTAAAACTCCAATGTTAATCATATCGGATGGGTATTTTAAGAGAGTCCAATTGCAACACACACACATTTCTACCACTTGACACCCCATTTTGGCTAGCAAAAAACAAGCCCGATTTTTTTTCTTGGACAACAACTTAACCTCAATTGGTTTATTTGTAACAAGGAAATGTGGTCTCTTGACAACAATAATTTTCCTTCAATAAGTCATTTTGAGCTTCTCATAGAATTAGGTAGTGTTTAGCCTAAGAGATAATAGTTAGGTTCATGTTGGTTCAGGCGTTTGTATTCAATAACATTGAGCATATTGATCCCTTGGCCTAATGCAAAATCAGAAAAAACTCATGGTATGTGCAAGGGTTCTTTAAACAAGATGAACAATTAGCACAATCCCACTTTGACACATTAAGAGCTTGCCCCTTAAAGATGTCGTGGTTGTTTAATCCTTCAACATTGCATAAGTTCTCACAACCAATAGTTTTAATTTCATCACATTCACTTCATACAGATAGAGTTCATGAGTCCTGTCACAAAAAAGGATTTTAACTAGTGAGAACATAGTGACATAGACCATATATGAGCAATGAATTGGCACTTGCTACCTTGTTGACTTGGCAACACCAACCAATTGCACAACAACGAATTGTCAATTTTACAATGGATTCATTGGAGTGTGTAGATTGTAGGATGCTATTTCATATCTTTTGATCTCATGGTCAATGCAATCCCAAAAGCTTTTGAGCTTGACACCACCTTGGCAGTGTAGGAGCTTGACATACTACCTTGGGAGTGCAGGAACTTGTCATATCACTTTTGATGTTACTATTCATTGAGCTCACTAACTACTAAAACAAAGGGGAGAGGGTTTTCCACAGTCGAGTTGTACTTGGTTGACCAATAGTGCAAGGGAAAAACTTTTTCATATTCAAGGACATTGGGAGATGCACGAATTGTAGGATTGAATGGTTAGCACACCTCAAGGTTGATAACAGGTAATGATAGTATTTATGATTGCATAATCCATTGGATCAAGATGGAATCAACGACCACAACTCTCACCAACAACATAAAGCCCCACAATTATAAAATTTCAGATAGATAAACTTATAAAACATGAAATATCATCACAAGGCCATGGACCGTTGTCGTGAGGTCGAGAGCAAAGATGTAGGGAAAAAAAAAGTACCAAGAAGGGTTAGAGGCTTGGGTTAAGATATGGATGTCAAAGTAATAACAATCAAATGCAAGGTAGGAGTTGGAATTCACTTACGATCTTTGTTGTGGCCTTCCTATGGATTCCAAAGTTTGCTTACTTTGTACACAAGAGAGCAAATCAATTGTAGCTTTTTGATGGTTTCAATCTTGTAGGTAGAATACGAGCCTTTTGCCTACGACACATGGACATGGTTCAATGAGGGCACGTGGACATGGTTCAATGAGGACATGTGGACAATGTCTTGTAATAACTCATGGAGCCCTCTAAAGGACCTCAACATGTTACAAATTAATGGAAGCATTTAATTTCTGTAGACATTGTGGAGAGGACATGTCAATTCAAGATTACATCTAAGAGATGCATGGTCCATATTTTGTCTGACAATTTAAAGGCTAGGATTTTTGGTAACTATTCATGCTTCTATGAAATAATAGTTGCTAGAAACAAAGATCAATCAATTTCTTCCTAAAAGAGGGCACATTATCCAATTTCTTCTCAAACTCAATCAAATCTATTAATATTTGGTTGAACCTATGGATCCCTTAGGGACTCATGAATTTGGGAGTTGGCTTTATCAATGAATCTGAGAGACCTAAACATTTTGATTACAAAAACAAGCAACATTGACTCTATTGAAAAATGTTGTCATTGATGTCAAAGGGCCTGTCGACGGGGAGGAGATAATTAATTGGCAAAATAATGGTTTAGTTTCTAGATGGACCAACCCATGTCTTGCCCCTTTGGAGGAGTTTAAAATGCAAAATAAAATAAAAAAATGTGGGACGATCCCCTCTTAGTGCTGCCCCAAATTGGGGAAGGTTTAATTAAAAATTAAATTAATTTATATTATTTTATGGGGCTCCCAAAGAAGGATGACCACCTAGAAGGGTGCGACCAAACTTGGGCAAATAAATTAAAAGTAAATAAATATTATTTTTGCTAAGTGGGCTGACCCCCCTTGGAGAGTTGCCTCCCTTGGGTGAAGAGACATATTGTTGAGTATAAAAAGAAGTTTGAGGGAGAGGCAAAATCGATCAATTCAAGGAATATTATTCATATGAAGAGCAAAAATAAAAAAGATATTCGAGCAGATTTATGAAAGATATGTGAGCAGATTTATGAGAGGTATTTAGCATCAATTTGTGAGAGAAATAAAAGCAAGATCATGGTGTTTTTATGAGCAGAAATATTGATGACTATAGTGTAGATTTATCAGTGAGTGTATTGCAGATTTGTGAGCAGTTGTTAAGGGCAGATCTAAGAGGAAGTTGCAAACAAATTATCATATTATTCATTTGGAGGTTGGGGCCTCCTAATTGAGGAGATCGAGAGGTTGGTGCCTCTTATTAGAAAAGATTGGTGTCTCTTGTTGGGTTGGTGCTCAATGGTGGGGATTGGAGTCTCTAGTGGGTTGGTGCTTACGAAATTTGTAAGAAGATTTATACAAGCAATATTTTGCCGTGGTTTTCTCCCGTAAGGGTTTCCACGTAAAATCGTGTGTTCTTGTGTTCTCAATTGCTAGATTGTGCATGTATGTTATTGCTATGGATATATATTGATTCACCCCCTGCCCCCCTCATTAGACTTTCTATGTAGAAATATAAATCCTTCTTGTCAAAGACTACTTAAATTGGTAAAGCTTAATTCGCAGTCCATATGTGTGTGTGTAATGTCCCCTTTTTATTCCTAAGCATATTAGTGACTGTTAGCCTATTTCTGGAGTCCCATAGGCTAAACAAAGGAGTCCCATAGGCTAAATGGAGGAGTTCAAGGGATTCCAAGATTCTTGGAGGATTCTTGCCAACACTTTCAGGGAGTATATGCAGTTGGTTGCCAGAGTGTTTTCTGAGTTTTTCTAGCTTTTCTAAGATCCTTGGTGGATAGTATTGCTACTTTTAGCAATGTCTATTTTTGGCACTTACTATTTTTAGTAAGTTTCAAGGCATCTCAGTTTTGGCCAGTTTTGAGTTTGTACACACATACTATTTTAGCAAGTTGCTATTTTTTGTAAGTGCTATTTGGGTAACTGGTCTTGGCAGGATTGCAATGCGAGGTTTCTAGTTTGGGTAGTGCTTGGCAGTTGCAGTTTGGTGAGTTCTAATGTTTTGGTATATTATTCACTTAAGTCTTCAAAAGGTGATTTTTATGACTTATGTTATAAAGTTAAAAGGTTATTTTGACCCTCCCTTGTGCCCAATGCCTAGACTTGGTAACTTTAAGTTAATTTTTATAAAAGAAAAGAAAAAAGTGCTTTTTCAAGGAAAAGACAAAAATTGCTTTTTCGAACAAGCAACAAAAAAGCAAAAAGCATTTTTTTCGGAAAAGCAAGGAAAAAGCAAAATATAGTTTTTCGAAAAAGCCATGAAAAAGCAAAAAACACTTTTTCAAAAAAGTAGGGAAAAAACTATAAAAGGAGGCATGGGGTAGCTCATTTGGTTATACTGAAGATGATAACGTTATATTGTTGGATTGGAACCTGAGAGTTCTTTCCTAAATCTTTAGAGGACGAAAGCCCTCTCTAGGTTGCTGGTTTCGGATTTGGAAGATAATTCCTAGCTGGTTGGGAGTGATTGCATTTAGTAATCACCATGGAGCTTACAAGCAGAGTATTTAGATTTTGGGTTTGATCATTTTAACGAGCTAGCATTATGTTTGGTGATCAATATTCATGATTTTAGCAAAATTTTGGAGTGTTGCTGACGGTTTTTCATAGCTCTTTGCTTGCTGGTCAAACCCTTTCATGACCTAGTTGCACCACAGTTTCATTGCTGCAGGTTGAAGGGTTGAAGATTCCGTTTTGGGTATTGACTCATTTGATTCCTAGGTCTTGGACGCCTCCTTCTTGCCAATTTTCAGAATTTTAGGCAGAGTTTGTGATTTTTGGGAGCTGGTTGCGCCTCCTAGCAAGCCGTACCATTGGGGGGTTTCATGTTTTTGGGAGATGTGAAGATTTATGCTCTTTTCCTTGCTGTTCCGACTGATTTGGTGGCACCATGATCATCCTATGACCTTGCAATCTGTTTGTGAATGTTCTATGGCGAGGTGGCGAATTCCTTGGGTTGCGTGCCATATTAGAGCTTGTTGTTTGAATGGTTTTCAGACCTGCTGTAGGTGAAGGTCAGACCTGCAATTTGATCTTTCAGTCCACTTGAGGGAGTTGAGGAGTTGTTGGAGTGGTTTATATAATGACATCTTGCATTGGGGTGGATCCTTGTCTTGTTTGGTGTGCACTTTGAGTGGTTCAATTAGCTGGCTGTAGCATAATAGTGCTGAACTGTCCTTATCAGCCCTGAAACTATTGCATTTCAGAACTTATTCAGACTCTTGGGTGCCAACATTGAGGTATACTTGTCCTATTCTTGCAAGGGGAACTCATTTATGTTGTTTGATTTCATTTTGGGCATCTCATTTTAGTTGGGTTGTTGGTATTTGGATGTTATTTCATATTACTATCTCTTGAGGAGCTGGATTATTCTTGTTAGTATCATTTGTATTGAACTTCATTGTAATACTAACTTGGTAGTACCATTCAGTAATCTTGCTCTATCTGGTTTTGGTATTAACCCCACTGAATAAGTGGCATTCCTGCTGAATAAGCAGATGAACTTTGTGTTATGTACTGCCCGCTGAATAAGTGGATGATTCTCTTTTCATGTTAGCGGATTGATTGGAGGCCTGGATACAATAATTTGGCATTATAGACGATTTTGAGGATAGTTCATATTATTATAAGCGATAAGTTATACATAAAAAAAAATGCTAGTTCATTGTAAGACATACGTAGGTGGAGTTCAACTCAAGTCAACCATGTTGGCGTAACAACTAACACCTCTGGAGTAAGAGTTGCTACGAACAGCCTATGTACACTACGCAATGAGTGCTCTTCAAATTAGGAGGGGAAGCTCCCTCGTTGTGCTTTACAAAAGTACTTGCAAATGGAAATAAACTAAACTAAATCCTGTCTTTTTGTTTCAGCTGTAGAGGTACAAGGCTTTCTTGAAAACTAATACGTTGCAGCTGAGTTTTCTCTGGTTTCGCAGATTCACTAACTACAACTAAACTTAATAACTTAAATTCTATCCAGTTCCCTCAAGAAAACAGAGCATGAGGAAACGGAGCAAGGTTATGACTATCAGACGATAAACGCATTCAGATTCTCTACTTGAAGGCAAGGTGGCGCAACTATTATCTCAATCTGAACAAGTTTATTGGCACAAAACAGATTTAAGAATTTACCATGACAACCTTATGGAACCCTATGTGGCATAACACTTGATCATAACAGTAAAGACTTCACAAAACAGATTTATCATTACAATCTTACGAAAACCCTATGTGGCATAACGCTTGATCATAACGGTAAAAGGTCACGAAACAGATTTATCATCACAATTGCATGAAACCCTATGTGGCATAACAATTGATCGTAATGATAAAGATGCACAAAACAGATTTATCTAAACTATGGAAAGAGTTCACTATCACAATCGCATGAAAACCCTATGTGGCATAACAATTAACTGTAATAGCAAAGACGCATGAACAAATACCAAAAGAGTAATATTGAGGGCAAGGTAGGCGCAACATATATTTCTCTCTCAAGAAAAAGTTAATTACAAATGAGCAAAAGCTCTTATTTATATACATCAAGGTGTAGGTAACCCTAAAATCACCTTGAGTTCACTACAGTTCTTGTAATGCATGCAAGTTATGCGCCAAAACCTAATGAAGTAAACTATCTGAGTTAAGCTGGAAAGCTACCATCAGTTAAGCTGGTACAAAATAACCTAAATGGACCATGTGCAAGCATGCTGCGTCCTTATTCCCAAAAGCAAAGTCAATTTGGACACTACCTTGATTAGCGGAAACCTAACCCTAACTCACGTGTTGATAATTCCAAGGATGAGATAAGCATGTGTTAAGTCAGCAAGTAAACTCAAGGCGAAGAGTCCCGGAGTTAACTGCTACTCATGACTCAACCCTCGAAATTAACTGCAGGTTCCAACTGGCAGATCACTGCATGTCAACTCGGTCTAACACTTCCACCAAGAACTCATCGATCTCTCTGTCATCTGGCACTTTAACGCTGCTCAAAACAACAGTCTGTTTCTTTAGTTCTTTGCCACTTTCCGTAATTGTGTGCATACCATCTTTACATTCTTCAGTCGCCTTTCTGAAACTGGCTGCAATCACTGAAATATTCTCTAATTTGGGCGCCATAGGTTCACCTTCAAGGCTGTCACGAATCAGCTTCTCAAACTCTGCTTGAACTCTGTCCAACTCAACATACGTGCCATCTTCAAAGGAAGATAATGACCGCGAATTTGAACTCTTAGCATAAACCCGTACGACAAGTGCAAATTACTCCAACCAGCATCATCTTTGGTGAAACAACAGTGAAATCTTCTCACATATTTCCATTAGAAAGTCTTTGCTCTCTCAAGTAAAACTTTCTCTACGATCCTCATCGTCAAGGCATAAATTATGCAAGCCCGTGGCGGATACTAGAACCGATCTTGCCAAATTCTGCGCAACGCAATGCTCAAGTGGTGAACACCACGGCGAACCTTATCGCATCCTTTTCAAGCGATACAAATCTGCAGAAGATGCTTGGAGCCGGCTGACAACTAAACTATCGATCGGTTGTCCAAGAGTACGCCATGACTAACCAAGCGATCGGTTTAGTTGTTACTGCCGGAGTTAATACTCTGAAGGAAAAACAGAGATGCTCCTGTTCAGTTCCATGAACAAGATTAGAAATGTATTGACGAAGTTGACCAATTTCAGCTTTAAGTAATGCCTTATCTTCTCCATCTTTGGTGATACGCTCTTCAAGATTATTGGTAACAATCTTAAGAAGAGATACATCTGTCTCTCGTGTAGTCCTGCCACGATTAGCCTTAGTGAATGTAAAGTCACCAACTTCGACTTCATCTAAGCTTTTACCCTCTGGAGGAACGGCAACTTCAATAACAATCTCTGATTCTGGAGTCTTCTCGATATGCACTTGTTTCTTGATCTTTTTGTTCGACCTTCTTTGATAAGGTTCACCGAACTCAGATAAATCAAGGTTGTATGAAGGTTCAACCCTGCGTCTTCCCAAAAGACTTTTGAACTGACAAAGGCGAGACAATATTATTATTTTTCAATTGAGGGAGGCTGATGCGATATGTATCAACTGTGGTGGATTCAGTTGTCGATCCTTGAATTGATATCTCGGAGCTCGAATCTATGTCAATAGAGCTGCATGTGGCGGACTAGAGGTGGCGTGGGCTTCAGTGTAATGTCCCTTACCTTGCCTTGCTCTTGTATTTGCTTGGTTTCCCTAGAATTCGATTATTGATTAGGTTTAGGGTTTCTTCTTTCCAAAAGGAATGTGTTTCTCTAATGAAATAATCCTAGATTGAAATCTGCATTCACCAATTTAATAACATTTCCACATACACATATATATGTTAGCAATAATATCTAGATATCCAAAATATATTCATAAATGTAAATCAATTAATGAAGACATAAGAGGAGTGCCATAGGTGGATCCGCCCTGAAGCCCTCATGTGAACTAAAGAGGTTGTCCATCACAATCCTTCTTGCCTAGGGGCTTAGTACCTGCATACTCCACTCATGGAAACACCTCAGAAGACACTCGTCCTATCAGGGGAGAGGAACCATAGAGTCCAAGTGGCCTAAGGCCTACCACCTTCTCTTGCCCAATCCCATATCTCGGGCCTAAGGGGCAGAGACCTAGGTGGAACCCCCATCTTTCTATAACCCAATCCCTAGTCAAGGGCCTAAGGGGCTGCAAAGCCCAATCCCTTGTCTAGGGCCTAAGGGGCTGAAAGTGGGGTTTTAGACAATCCACTTCACCCATGTTCCATCCATCCTAATAGGTTTACAAGCACATAGCAGACAATCTTTAAACAATCAGATATATTTTCCTTCATCCAAGATTTATTTCATGCCTATAATCAAATATATTTTCATTTACCAATGGTTCTTTAAGTTCATCATTTCCTATTATAATTCTCATTATGCTAAGATTAAAGGAGGTCATTATATCAATAATCAAATTAACAATATCTAGTTCTTATATTTAGAATATGCTAAATATTATTGCTAAGTGAATACATCACCTGAACTGTTGTGTCTTCCCATGATTCTTAATTCCTTAGTCGCCTTCCTTCAATCTTACATTTGATTGATCATAAATATTAATCTATCCATTTTTATATTATGATCGTAATTACTTATAAGGCTCAATAATTGCTGCAAGCATCATTATTACAATGATCATGTATAAATATATAATTATTTCTAATTAATTTTAATCTTCCAATAATCACTTACTCTCTCTCTCTCTCTATATATATATATATATATCACTTACTATATCTATATATATATATAAAACTTACTTCCCCAAATATATTCTTGACAATAACACTTAATCAAATAAATCTCCCATAGTTTATTTCATTTCCAATCTGCTGCTTTATGCAGATTTCTAATTGATTCCTTTTTTTATTTCTGATTCTTACATTCAATGTCTTTTTATATCTATGTTAAAGGATACATCTTTTCAAGAGTGATGTCCTTATGAAAAGACACAAACATTTATTTAAACCTTCATTATTATTTTTAAACCACTTTTATTTATTTATTTATTTTATTTTTTCAAACTGCTGTTTTTATAATTAATCCTTTTTTTTTCATTAATAATCGCTGCATTACATCTTCAATATATGAATATTATTTCTTAATATTTATTCTTAAACTAGTGGTTTTATTGTATTATAATATTTATGACTATAATTATAATAATATTTTATTAATATTATTTTGTAATATTTTTTCTTGTGAAATCTCTATTATTATGATATTTATAATGTACTAATATTAATTGTCCCGTTTATTATAATAAATGTATTATAATTATAATATTCTTGATAATAATATTTAGATTGCCATTACATTTTTGATATTTATTTATCTAGTTATTTATATTTCACACTAAAATGTGTTTTGTGATTATGATTTATTTATTGATTTGCATTTTCATGTGTTACAATTTTGGGACATGACACTCGGCTTGAATGACTGTCTCTATTGGAACCTCAGGAACATTCTCAATTTGTTTCTGCTTCCTCTTACCAGTAGCTCTTTTCCCCCTGTTCCCACTAAGTCTAACCCCTTCAGGAGGTATTATAATGGCTTTGACTCTGGGTCTCGCCCTAGAAGTAGAAGGCAACGAAGAGAGATCCTTTGGCGGCTTTGCTACAGGAACTGACTTTCGCGTACGTTTGCTCTCCAAGAACAACTTACTAGTCTTGATAACTGATCTGGAAACCTCTTCGATAGAAATATTCTCCTTGGCATACCAATCAGGTGAGCGAAGTGGCTGCCGAGCAACTTGATCCTTGACATATGAATTGAGAAGAACTTCTCCATCATCATCCGATAGACCATCAACATCTTCTGATAAGTAATCAGAGAGCTGACCGATAGTGAGTCTACAATAGTGACGACGACGAACCTCTAATTCATCTTCACAATTAGCCCAGAAATCTTCAAGTGCTGGCGTATGTGCAATCCCTCGCTCTAACCGATCTGCATAATGACCGAGAGGATCATAGGAACGCCTCTCAGTATAAGACTTGAGTTTGAACCTTTCTATCTCAGTAGACATAAACTTGGCATCTGTTGCCGCATTGCATGTGAAGATTCCCAATGTGAATGGAAAATTAGTTGCAGTCTTATGACGACTACGAAGAAAGAAATGAACATGCTGCATCTGTCTGAGGAACTCCATGAAGATGAGAGATTATCGAAGGGTACCTACGGTAACATCGGGGCTCTCCAACTTGCCTTATCCATAAGCAGGATGTATGTGAAAGTAGGGGCTGGATAAACCAACCCGCTGAAGTCTCCATTGCTGATTTGTACCGGCAGAAATGCAGTCATCCATCAATCTCGGTGTGGAAGCCAGTTCAATCAGTCGAATTAAATATTGTCAGTATCGATAAAATCGGTCGATGGCTTCGGTTAAGTAAAGTTATCAAAACAGCAACTTCCTCTTTAAATTCACCGCGACCAACCTTCTTAGGCAAATTAGTCTTCTGAACTGTCAACCATTTCTGAGCAACTTTCCTCTATGAACGTTGCTGATCAGCATTCCATATCTTCTCACAAGCCTCAAGAACCACAGTGAAGTTATCTGAACGAGGAGGAATAGCAAAACATTTCTCTATGTCCTTCGGATTGAGACTGCAAACAACCCTCCCGTTTGCTGATCTAATTTGTCGTGAAGACGAGTCATGATGCTTAATGCAAGCAAGTACGAACTCAAGATCGAAAATAGTAACAGGAATGGATGCCGCTGCCAGCAACCCGGAACGCTCAAGATTCCTCAACGAATTGCTGCTAACACCTTCCAAACTGCTCAGATTGACCACTGGATAAACATGATTCAGGTCGGTATTTGACGTTTTGATGAAATTATGTGTAAGAGCTGATTTCACCTTGTAATCAATGAGATTGAACTGCATTTTGAAAATGATGACTTTTGACTGTAAAGTCGAATATACTTGAACTTTCTGAAAACCTCTGGACAAAGCTAAAAATAGCCTCTGACGGAAGAAATTTTCGAAGTTTTTCTGGAACATGGGTTTTGTGCACAACTGAATTCTGAACAAACCCAGATAGCTGAATTCTCGAAAAAACGTGTTTCAAGCCCACATGCAAAGAGATTTTCGGAAAAAAGCACAGAGCTTAAGAATGAAGACTACGGGGCAATTTTCTCGAAAAAATCTAAGACGTGGGTCTTGTTGCAAACGCTGAAATATGAGAACCCAGATGATCAGATTCTGAATGTGTTGAATTTCTTTGACATGCGAAGAAAGTACCTAAGGTGAGAAATAGAAGAAACAAGACAGAAGATAGAAAGTTTCGCTTGTTTGCTTCTGAAAAATCTGCCAACTTCTTCTCTGGAACTCGATGAAACTTGCATGCAAAGAGAAAATAAAGTCTAGAATCGCCTTCCTCTGAACAATCTGAACTCGTTGCTTCGAAGAATGCTGAATTCGGACACCTGTAGCACCTTCAGCTTGCTGGTCGCTTAAGAAGAATACGGACTTCAGAGCAAAAGATGATGAAATAATGGACGCCATGGCTGAAATATATAGATTTTCATCTTTGAAAATTCGCACTAAGCAAGGAAACCATGAAAAGTGCGCTTGGCTTCTAATTGGACCTCATTTAAGTTAACTGGAACTCAAATATGCTAATTAAAGCACCATGCATTAGGGTTTTCCTTACAAGTCTTCAGTTAACAACTTCATATGACTTTGACTTCAGTTAGCAACCTATAATGAATTCGCCATCTTCAAACTTGCTTTATGATTCACAAATTTGACCTAAGGCGTGCCTTTAGATAACTAAAGTTAACAATCTTGATTGAGATAAGAAATTCGCCATCTTCATGCAATAATCATTACTAAAAATAGCGACCCTTTTGATAAGTGAAGTTAGTCATAAGAATTCACCATATTCATGTAATAAATATTCTAAAAATAGGGCCCCTTTTCAATCTTCAGTTGACCTTCAAGAAGTGCGCCAACTTCACATGCTTTAATCAATAAAACCTAAATATGGCGACCCTTTTGATGACTGAAGTTAACAACTTCATGCACCATACTTCACTAAATTATGCTTCATCATAATATGGCGGCCCTTTTAGAACTACAGTTGACACTCAATGAAGCGCCATCTTCACTAAAACTTCACAATTGCAACCAAATTCGCCATGCATGTGAACTCCAGTTGACATTCACTGATAATCTTCAGTTAAGTGGACATGCAATCAAGTTAACTCAACATGCAAGATAGTTAACTGAACATGCAAACTAGTTATAACTCGACATGCAAACTGAAAGATCACTCTACATGCCAACATATGAACTAAAGATGACAACCCAGAAAACGTTTAGTCTAACTGCAGTCAGAACTCCAGTTAAGGCGTCCATTCAACTCACTTTCAAAAATTCAACTTTGAACTCTTAAGCGAATTCCAGACTTAGCCAAATTTCATGAAAATTTAAGCTAAAACCTCTGCCAGGACCTCTGTTCGTCCTCTGACATTGGTTGACTGACTTCTCCGATTGACTAGCTGACAGGTGCATTGCAGAGCTTAGTAAAAACTGATCAAAAGATATCTTGAGACTACACGTCATAAAATTGACATCTGAAGGCTTAAAAATCCAAGCGCCTTTTTCAAAAGCTGCGCTTTTTCTCTGACTTAGTCAAATTTTGACTTCTGTATCTCGAACGAAGGGAAAAATAAATCCTTCATAACTTCTGATTTATCAACTTTCAGGACTAGATCTCAGGTTCACTGCGGATCTAACCTTATTCTGCACGACAGCTGCAAAGGCACATCTCCCCAGAAAACATCATCTGAGGGGTGAAAAACTAGGGCGCCTTTTTCAAAAGTTGCTCCTTTCATCCCAGACTTAGCCATTTCTGGAACTGGCTAGAATAACATAAAAACCCTAATACTTATTTCTTTGAGGCATCGCGAGGCCCGGCGGAGATGACAGCGAATTTGAAAGCTAACCACGGACATTGAATATGAAACTTCATCGAAAAGACCTTCAGGGCGCGGCTTCGGGTGCCTTTCTAAAAAAGTGCTCTTTTGCCTTTTCCTTTGATATTTTGACTAAGATTTGACCCTACGTTTGACCTCAGGTTCAGGAACTTCAGCAACTCAGATTCACCCACTGACGGATGCGTCGCGAAGCTCGAACAAAAGTGAGATAAACATCCTGGGTGGCATTTAGCCAAAAACCTTCATTTGGCACCTCAAAAAGATGGGCGCCATTTCCAAAAACTGCGCTTTTTTACCAGTGTTGGCCAATTCTCGCTTTTACCTCGTTTTGCGCTGTAACTTCCGTAACTTGCTCAAAACAGGTCCGTTTGACAGGTTTAATAGCTCACTGCGAAGCTGACGTGATGCCGGACAAATGTCTGCTGGAGGTGACAAACCCTAGAAACAAGATCTGAGCCCCTAAAAGATAGGACGCCCATTTGAAAATGTGCTCCCTTCTCCAGAGATAGAAAATTTTGGTGATTCTCGTTCAGATTTTCACTTTTCTTAAATTCCTTCAGCAACAGACTAACATGACACTGATACTAAATCCATATTTAAAAACCCCAAAAACGACGTTCTGTCATCACTTTAACAAGATTAAGACTCAATTAAGCAAAATGCCTTAGTGAAGCAAAAATTTTGGTTTTGGGTACAACAAACCAAGCACTATTGCCTTATTAAATCGCCAACAATTATAATAAATTTAAGCTGAATTATTTTGGGTATCTTAACATGGAACTAGTTGCCTTCAAATTGTGTCCTTATATGAGAATTTGAAGATCACCCTCATCTTCTCTAGGATTGCTTCTATGGCATCGTCTTGAATATTTTTGAGTGGCCTTAAGTTTTCCTTGTTTATTGCTCTATCTGATAAAATAAATGCATGAATTAATAATAGAGATGACAATGCATACCATATACATGAGTAAAATATATCTTTATTCGCACATGAAATTATTATAGAAGACCAAAGATGGTTAGCCAAGGATTAGAGTCGATCTGACTAGATCATAATACTTTTCTTGATGATACACAATTTGTTTAAAGGACCCAATGGTTGCCAAGAAGAACACAACCATCAACCAACCGATGCCAACAACCAATTAATACTAACAATTAATACATAGTTGGATAACTAGTTTTATTGAAACATAATAATAGACATTGTATACTGACTACATCATCCACCCCCAAAAGAAAAAGTTGTCTTCGAGACAACAAGTAAACATCAAGTAACATTAGGGAAGACTTGCCAAATTGATGATGATATTGTAGATAAGGACTTGTAAACAAACCTGAAAGTGTAATTTGTAAACTTGAACCTGAATTGTACTTGACAAATCAAATGAGTGTGGTTGGGGTTTGGGGACAACGCCCCTAGTAGGATCAAGAGGTAGCGCCCCTAGCGGGGTCAATGGGCAGTGCTTGTACATCATTTTCAAGTATTTTTAATAGGTAAAAAACAATGCTAACAAAGTAAAAAAATAGAGATTTTGGAGTGTTTAACCAATGTATGATGGCGACTAGGGAAGTTGCCATATGATGGTTGATGGCTGTACGGCATCAACCACTGAAACCCCATGATTTTGAGTTGTTCGCCATATGATGCATATGCAGAGTGATTGTCGTCTAAGGAAGGGCGTACAACTGTTGGCAAGAGAGGACCGTACAATGCAAGATACTGTTAGGAGATTCGGTGTGTGCTTAGTTGAATCTTGTTTCACAGGGCTATCGTTGTATAGATGTACTTTGACTGCTGTCCATGGTATCTGGATCTAGATCTGCTAGATCCGCAAATGGCTTGAACTGGTAGGTAGAGTTAGTTGCTGCAGATGATTCTATGCCTTTCCTTGGATAAGCCTTCTTCTGAAATCTGGCTTCTTTTTGATGTTCTTCATGATTTGTTTTTTCCCATGGATTTGTTCTTGTGTGATCCAATATGATTTGTCATTTCTTTGTGCCCATGCCTTCAGGGGTTGCTCAGATTCTTGGTGTGACTCTATGTGTTAGTAAGGACACAGGCTTGCCAATTGTCTGTATTCATGGCAAGATCTGCAACAGAAGGGGATGTTTTCATAGTCAAATGGTGGGTGAGCATCAGTTAAGTTCAGAGCTTTGGTTTTTAAGATAATCGGCTACCTAAGGTTTTTTAACAGATGACTATATTGGGGAAAGATAGTTATGGTTGTGGATGTGGGTGAGCATCAGTTAACCTCAGAGCTTTGGTTTATAAGATAAACATGTTGGACTCAAACAAGTTGTAACAAAAAATTTTGTTTCTTTCATATGTGTTTGAGAGAGGTGTGAATGTGATGTTTTTTAACAACACCTGTATAAATAAGAACTTGGTAACAGGATATGTCAATTTCAATTATGCTTTGAGGATGAAGCATTTCATTTGTAAAATACCAATTTGCTGTGTGTTATATCAATACTATGAATTTGTGAACAGTTTCCCACGTAACAAACAAGCAGGATATCCGCTATATGCACCATAAGACAATTTGTAGAATCATTGTAAGATACCTCTAATGCTGTATTAGATTATATTTTATTTAATATATGTTTTAAATGCATCAGTTTGAATATGTCTTCCTAGGTTGTTTTTTTCCTGACAAACATATTTTTCATGTGTTGTGTAGGGTCGAATTGCTGCAACAGGCACAAGGGATAGCACCTTAGAGCTCCTTTTAGGTGACAATGGCTGGGTGGAACACAGAGAAAATGGAATTATGTATTGTTTTGATGTAACAAAGTGCATGTTTTCATCTGGAAATGTATCGGAGAAACTTCGAATGGCCAAAATGAATTGCAGAAATGAAATAGTGGTGGACTTATTTTCTGGAATTGGATATTTTGTTCTGCCATTACTCTTAAAGTATGTTCGACTTCTCCTTTTTTCCTACTGAGTAATTTAATGGTTATGTAATCACAGAACCTAACCCAGAGGCAAAAAGAATATATGAAAATCTTCCAAGAAATCTCAATTTCCTCGTGGTAATACTGGGAGCATGGGAACTTGAATTTTCTGGCAAAGCAATGCTAGAGAGTATAGTTTGAAATTTGAAAATTGGAGGGATCAGGTTACAGTTTGTATGGCTAAGAACACATTTTGAAATGTATTTAAAAATATAAAATAGTGATATAAAAAATGAAAATGTAGTCAAAATTTTAAGAAAGGAAAATTATTCCAAAATGAAGGATAACTATTCCATAGGGTGCAAAACGTGTTTCCATTCAACTGTAGGAAAAACCTTTTCAATTGTGTTTGCACAAAATTTGTGGTGTACATTGCTTCTGCTGCTCATAAAGCCTCTTTTCCTCAAAAGATTAGTGCATATTAGTTTTTAAGCTACTAGTTCCTTGAACCCCTTGGTCTCTTTGGTGTCAAAGGGCGTGTTTAGTTATCTGTTATGTTAAAAAATTCTTTTGGTTGTGTATCTAATATAAACGCTCTAATATGACAGGGCCCATGCAAAACTTGTGTATGCTTGTGAATGGAATCCTAATGCATTGGCTGCTCTTCGGCATAATGTTACTGTAAATGGTGTTGAAGATCGTTGCATTATTTTGGAAGGGGACAACTGCATTACAGCTCCCAAGGTAATAATTGCTAAGATATATCATATAGGTTGAGTTTCTGGTATGGGTTTGCTGGGACAGCAATTTTTTCCTGTGTATGTACATGTAAAGAACACACACAGATATATATGTTCATTCTCTGTTACCATTGAAATGGTAAGTAGACATCTAAATTGACATTAACTCTTGAGTAGTATTGTATGGTGGTTCTGTTTATTCTATGCTTCTTATTGTTTTTCTTTGTCATGAAGAAAGAAGGTTTGAGTTTTCCCTGTATTAATGAGAATGACTGAAAACAACCTTGCAAATACATTATAGCTTATACTCTACTTTCAGAATTTAATCTGTGTTGAAAGAGACTAAATCTTGGGCAATCTAGTGAAAATTTAAGTAGGAACAGCACTTCTTGTTGTGTATGGGCACTCTCTCTTATTGTTTTTCTTTGTCATGAAGAAAGAAGGTTTGAGTTTTCCGGGCTGTATTAATGAGAATGACTGAAAACAACCTTGCAAATACATTATAGCTTATACTCTACTTTCAGAATTTAATCTGTGTTGAAAGAGACTAAATCTTGGGCAATCTAGTGAACATTTAAGTAGGAACAGCACTTCTTGTTGTGTATGGGCACTCTCTATTATATATTTATCTTACTAGATGGTAGGGTTAGATAATTAAGTTCTTTAAATATTGTGCAGGGCTGTGGTTAACTAGCTCACATAGATCACCAAGGAACATGGTCAATTTTGCTCTAATGGCCAATATTTATTGTGTTTATGAGCCATAGGTGTTGGATGAGGCAAAAGGAAAAACTGAGTGGGAAAAGACATGGCAACTTAACATGAGAGTTTTATGAAGAATAAGACTTGTGATCTCACAGATCTTCCACTAGGGAAGAAAACCATTGATTGCAAATGGGTGTACAAGATAAAGTGCAACACAGATAGCGCAGTAGAGAAGTATAAGGCATGATTGGTTGCAAAAGGGTTTTCACACAGAGAGGGCATTGACTACATGGAGACATTTGCTCGTACAACAAAGATGAGCACCAAGCATTTAGTCCTAGCCATGACAGCTTAGTTGGGTTGTATAGTCTATCAAATGGATGTTAAAATTACCTTCCTCAATGGAGATTTGGAGGAATAAGTATACATGTATCAACCATAGGGTTTTTAGGTTATAGGGAAGTAGCATCTTGTATGTCGATTGAAGAAAGTTATATATGGCTTGAAGCAGCCAACTAGCGCATGAAACATAAAAATTGATAGGTACTTGGATGAACGAAGGTTCTGGTAGAGCCTTTTGGATTCTAATTTGTGTGTCAAAAGCATAGAAAATGATTTCATTATATTGGTCATATATGTAGATGACACCATTATTATAGGTAGTGAGGCATGCATTATTGGACATATCAAATCTAATATGAGTAAAGATTTTGATATGTCTGATCTAGGCTTGTTACATTATTGCTTAGGTGTAGAAGTTTGGCAAATAGTTGGCAACACTTTTGTATTACAAACTAAATATGCCAGGAGTTTGCTTGACAAAATCAGAATGACAGATTGCAAAATCTCATCCACACCTATGGAAAAAGGGTTGAAGCTTTCAGCCAAAACTGACTCTAAGATAGTTAATGACTCGACATACATGCAATTAGTGGGGAGCTTAATATGTCTTACAACCATTAGACTTGATTTGTGCTATGTTGTGAGCTGCATTTCTAGATTCATGGCAACATTAAAGATAGAACATTGGATTGTAGTGAAGAGGGAGTTGAGATATGTGAAATGTACACTAGGATTTGGCATTCTATGCAACAGAAGCAAACACCTTAGGTTGTGTGGCTTTATAGATTTAGATTGGATAGGTTATGTAGATGATAGAAAACCCACTATTGGATATATTTTTAGTTGTGCCACAAGTGCAGTCACTTGGACCAACAAGAAGCAACATGCAACAAATCTTCCTTGATTGAAGCAAAATATCAAGAAGTAAAAGGAGCTTGTGAGGTAGGTTGGCTTAGAAGGATGTTTTAAGACATGAAGATGCCGCAAATAGATTCTACACCCATGTTTTGTGACAATCAAGAGGGGCTTAAACTTGCCAAATACCAATCTTTTATGAGTGCACCAAACATGTGGAAACACATTATTGCTTCATTAGACAACTTGTAGAAGATGGATCTATTTTGTTGTAGCATTCTCCAACAAAGGATCAAACTACATTCTTACCAAGTCTTCCTAACTGATGAGCACAAAGATATACTGAGAGGGGGGTGAATCGGTATATCAACAAACTTTTACTCTCTCGACTTTTATCAACTTTAAACTCCACACAATATCAACCATGCAAGAATATAACAATATGAACAAGTTGACATCAATATTTTATGTGGAAACCACGGTACAAATAATGTACTTTATGAATTATATAAGTATTACAATGAATATAGGCACTAACCTATTTGAATCACCAATTTCCACAATTTAGTAGCACCAACCCACAAGGAGCATCAACTCCTATCTCTGATTTAGCAGGCACCAACCTACAAGGAGCACCAAATCCTACTCGCCAAACACCTAACTCAACAAAGATAATAACTTCAAGAATAATTCTCCACCTTCAATGTTGCTTCTTAAACGGATGATGGATATTGCTGCTCAAATATCCCTCTTATAAATTTGCTATAATCTTCTCTATGGATTTGTCATATATTCCTCTTCTATATTTGCATATGAGTCTTGTCAAATCTGTATATATATCTGCTGGTGTAAAAGATTTATCTTCAAAACTCCACACCCGAATCTGATCCAGTCACAACTTCCCTTCCTTCTCACAACTCTAATCCAATCACAAATCTGATTCAAAATAAACTTCTGATCCAATCACAAATCTGATTCAAAGTTCAAACATAATTCTGATTCAATCACAAATCTGATTTTGTATGAAGTCATTTCTTTTCAAATCAGGTTTACACATATAAACTTTCTTCTCTCACAATTCTGATCACACACTTTCTTCTACCTCAAATCTGATCCAAATCAAGTGCTCTTTCATTTCACAAATCAGATCACTATTACACCAATATTTTCACATAGATTTCTGCTTCTTATCTTCACATATATTTATCATATATGTTTGCATTTATCATTCATACATGGGCTGCATATACACTCAAAAGAAATCTGAGTTACACTTCATTTTTCTGCCCTTTAACTTCTTCTAGATATTCTTTAACATATCTCACAATTTATCACAAATCTGAATGTATACTTCTCTAAAAATTGCTCTTCATATGCTTGGATTTGCTGGTATACATAACATAATTTTCACTTCATACCACACTCAGCTTCATATTCCTACCCTTACTCTTCACAATCTGCTCTTCAAATGATATTAATTTTCACACACCACTACACACAAACCTTCATATACAGATCTGAATATGTTTTCTTTAACTTCACTCCCTACATTCAATACACTTTTCCAATCTGTATTGAATCTGATTTTATATCAATCTCAACCTATCAAACAGTGCAACACTTGATAAAGGATGCAACCATTTGAATAGTCATGTCTTTCACCAACAAATCTGCCTTGACTCAATCTCTTAATCTGCTGTGTATATGAACTTGTTTATTTCCACTCTTACTCATTGAATTGCTGCTCCACTATTCTATGTTTCATCTTCTCATAATTTATTCATATCATTTATATCTCCACATTCCATTCCACACTCTTCTCGACACACACCCTGCTGTTCTGATTTTACACAGCCATACTCACTCTCTTTTATTCTCACACATTTGCACATATTCACAGTCATTTTCTCACATCTCAAAAATCAGAAATATATGTCATCGTGTTGCCTCTTCCTCTTCCTTTCCTTATACTCAGAAAAAATATTTCATTCAATTCATGTCTTCAAATGAACTCCTATCTTCTTATTTTTATGTCTTCAAATGAGGGTAAAGGACATACCCTTTTGCAAAGATCACCTCTTTTTAGAATAGATACATCTTTTCAAAAGAAATTGCTGCTCTCTAAGAAAATCACGTACTTTTGCAAATAACAATTGCTGCCTTAACAAATGACTTTGTTTTCTAGCAAATTGTCTCATATGGGTTTTGTCTTATTCACTTTGTCTTTTAGTGATTTTGTCTTTATCCTCTTTTGTCTTTTTCTGATTTTGTCTTTATGTGACTTTTTGTCTTTTTATTAAAAATATGAATCATTGTTTTTCACTTTTAATTGCTGCCTTCTATCAACACTTAATCACTACTTTAACTTTTATTTGTTTTGTTGTTTATTACCCAACTTTAATTGCTGCTATCTTAGAATGATTGCTGTTTCATGTTTGAAACTTCACCTTCAGATTTGCATCCTAATTTTGTTCATGTCTGAATCTACTTATTCATTCTTTACAAATCTGCTCATATGTTCTTCAAACGTCTGCTCATAAACTCTTCCATATGTCTTCTTGAAGATCTGTCATACATCTCTAAATCTGTTACTATCAACCTGCTACACATGGATAATAGTCTTGCCAATAATCCTATCCATTTCTTTTTACATCAATGACAATATTTGTCCTCTCATATTTGACATCAATGACAACATTTCCAACACTAACAAATTTTTAAAATTTTGGATTAAGCTTGGTATAATTAGTAGATTGATCATTAAGGGAGGGTGTTAAAGTAATTAGTAAGTTGTAATAGTCAATTAGATATTAGATGTTGGCTTTAATAAAGTCGTTCCAACTTTAGGATATACTTTATGTTTTATTTCATTTTAGTATGTTCTTTTTATTTGTTCCACATTCATAATGTGGGCTGTCTCTCATACTTGTAATCCTTTATAAGAAGGCTTTCCTTTCTTATTTTAATCAATTAATATCTTGGTAATCTTTATGTGCTTGAGTTGTATAATACTCATGGACAAGTACCCCACATTGTTTTGCAGCCCATGTACGACATGTTGCATTCATTTAATTCTTGATAGCATTAGAAAACTCAATTGGATTAAATCTACAATATAGGGGGAGATCCATCACCAAATTCATTTATAACCAAACTAGGGCCTTGAGCATGATGAGATAATTTACTAAGAGAAAGGAGCTTGTGAGACTAGGGGCAACAAGGTTTGCCACTAATTTCTTGGCAAGAATATATGTACCCAAAAGATGAACCTCAAATGTATGATTGTTTCATCAATTTGGGTAGAGTGCTCTTTTTCTAGTTAGATAGATGGGACCGCCATTTCACATCTTGTGTTTGATGATGCATTTTGGATAGATATAGAAGAGATTGTGCAAATTTTGGAGCCCTTGGCCCAAGTACTAAGGTTGGTTGATTTTATGAGGCCATGGATAGGGCAACAAAGGTAGTGTGGTCCAAATGCAAAAGGATGAGAGGAGATTCATGTCAATTTGGGAGATCATTGATTCTAGATAGGATTGCCAAATGCATTGTCATATCAATGATGCAAGCTACTTCTTGAATCCCTCTATCTATTATAGTCCATTGTTCAAGGAGGATGGGGAAGTGAGTGCAGGGTTGTTCAAATGCATTTCCACTTTTTTTCCTAATGTAGAGGAAAGACGAGCAACCATAGTGGAGTTTTCTTTGTATAAGCAAGCAAAGGACTTCTTCTTTGACATATGTACATTGGAATCAATGAAGACACATTTCTAAATTAATTATTTACAATACAATTTATTATACATTAAATGGAATTAAATGATCAATCACTTGGCATTATTAATAAAACTTGCTTTTGCAACTACTCTAATGTCAACACAATGGTTGGAGTACTTTGGCTATGAGGCCAAATCATATTGTTGGATGACAATGCAAATTCTGACCCAACCATAGAACTCTTTTGCTTGCGAGTATTTTTGGAGTGTATTTGAGCATATACACTCTAAGAAATCCAATCATTTGAGCCAGCAATGGATGAATGGTTTGGTTTTCATCCATCACAACCTTCATCTTCACTTGAAGAAAATTTGCAATTAGAAAGTTTTTGATTATGACTTTCAATTATTTTCTATTTTTGTAAACTACACTAGTAGGTTGAGAACTTTTGTCTTCATCATTGCTCAGCTCAGGTAGTGTTGAAGATGATTGACCAATTGATCTAGATGAGATTGATCCCGATTTTGAATGGATCATAGTCAAGGAGGAACCTACATTAAGTGAAGATAATGATGTTTTGGATGATCATGAAAGTGCTTTACATATCTAGTCGTGGCTGCTTTAGCAGCTATTTGAATTTTGAATTTTGTATTCTCCAATTTTGTTTTGTATCTAACAGTTGACTTATGAGTAGTGAGTCTATGACATTGAGAATATATAGTTGTACTCTGAGTCTGAAAAGTTGATACTTAATGAGAATCTGAGAGTAATTGACAAACATTGAATTTGAATCTTTATTTATATCTTATAATTGAAATTTGTCTGTTTCTTTTTCTGTGCACTCTATTTGGCATGAAATAACATTTGTATTCTTTTTCCTGTGTTTTTATGAGTATTTTAGCATTTTTTGATTTGCTGTGTTTTCCCATTTTAAATTTGGGTTATTGAATTCCATTTATACTTTTGGTTTCACATGCTGTTGTTGTGTAAGTATAATGTGACTATGGCATAATATTGGAGCTTCATCATCAAAAACTACAACTCTCTAGTGGATTGTACTTCATGGTAGCTAGCCTTATTGGCTTCGTTTGCCGTGTGTTTCTTTGTTGTTTGTCACTTTGTAGCTTGACATTCCTACTTTGTAGTTTGTGATTGATTTTGAGGGTTCAAACTTTGAAGTGAAACTATATACTAACACACTATGCAGTGTGCACTATGATTAATTATTTCAAACTTAATGAGGAAATCCATATTTCAAAATTAATAGTGTACCTCTCCTTTACTTTCTCTCTCATTCTATGTAATTGATACACCTTTAGATATAAGAAACATCAATTATTTCTTTCTTTTAATTTTTTTTTTTTGCATTCCCAATATTTTCATGATATTATCCCAAGAAATTGAAAATATCTTTTCTTTTGGTTTGCCAAAATTTTCTCGAGAAAGGATTTTGCTTCTGTGATGCAAGTTCTTATTTCCCTTCACTATCTCTATCTGTATGCAATTAAATTGCCTCTCATATGAAAAACAGCAGTTTTTCCTCATTTTTTCCAAGTTCTCCTGCATTTTTTGGATTCCCAAATTTTCCTTAATTAAACTCCGATTAATTAAATTTTTTTGCTAATTTATTGTCAAGAAAGAAATTTGCTCATATGATAGTCAATGATAACTTTCTAAAGTGAGAGACATCCAACCATCATGGTTAATTGGTCCTTTGTTCCTAGAGTATGAGTATTGTGGAAGATAAATACAGCAATAGGAGGATGCAATGCCTTCCTGGTTTGAGGGATTTCTAAATCTCTGCACTTCAAGAGAATTTCTAATCATTATATATATCTGTCACAAAGTCCAATGAACCATTGCTGTTGATTGCTGAAGCGTTTCCCCCATCAGCTTTCCTACATGATATAAAGTTTACATATCATAAAACGTGGATATTCTTTTACATAGATCCTCTCATTGCAGTTTTTTTCTATAGACTTTATGTGATATTCAAGTGGAGAGTGCTATGGTTAACAGTAGAGTAACACATAAGTAAATCAATGCACAAGAACTCCCAAATATGATGGATGTCTTTAAGGCACTCTGAACACAATATATTTAATATAGTATCAGAAAAGAATAAATGACATAATGTTATGGGATGGATATAGATGAAGGTATATCCTCATATTTAATTTCCCTATTCTCAGTAACTTGTGGGGAGTATATATTTTTGAAAGTGCATTCATATATTTCAAAAATATTGTAAAGTTAAGGCAAATTTACAATTTAATAAGTTAATAGCAGTCCCTTTTGCATTCTACCTTTTCATGAAACCCTATTGGCTCTTGAACAACCAAATGCAAGCATATTATAGAGCAGAACTAATACTCTTTTAAAGTTTGTTTTGTTATGTTCTAGGTGACTTGATCATTCTTCCTTTTCAGAGTTGAGTGCTCTTCACCATTAAGTTTGTTGGCGTTTAAATTCGCACCTCTGGAATGTGAATTTGAAACAGACAGCTACGCACAGTGTAAGAACCTTGGTGGTTCTCAACCCCGAAACCCCAACTAAAAAGATTGTTTTTGCAAGTTTTGTGTTCTTTTGTATTTTTTTGTGGTTTTTTGGTAAATAACAAAGAGCTGCGATTTTGCTAAATAAATGCTAAAAAATTCATAATAAATTCTAGAACATGAAATAAGCTTAAATCTTGCTCATAAAAGGTAGGCGCATCATTTATTATCACTTTCAGAGCATTTACAATGACAAATACTGATATATGAATGAAATACAATTTTATTATGAAAAACCTGGTGTTTCTTCTTGATGGCGCCAGAGGATGAATGGAATCGTACGGCTGAATGAATGAAGGGTTCTCCAGTCTCTGAAAATGGATGCTGAGACTCTGAAAAACCTAGCCGCCCAAGTTCCCTCTGCCAGAGACTAAAAAGAAAGAGACGTATCCCTCTGAGAATGAATAGTACGGCCTGCTGGTACAACAGTACGGACTGTACAGCAGCAACAAGAAAATAGTACGGCCTCAATAATAACGGTCAGATCTCTGTTAATAACCCCTCTGAGAAAATCGCCCCAACTGCCAGATGAATATTCCCTGCTAACTCTGAGTAAATAGATCAATGAATCCAATCTGTAACTCCTGAATGAAGTCACCAAGATGCAAGCTTAAACTGGTATTTCACAGTCTCAGTCTGCCTAATTCCTGAAGAGTTATCGTTCTCCAGAAACGCTTGTCTGCCAGAAACCCTAGGGTTTGCAAACTCCAATGCTCAGAGCAAAAAGACAAAAGTTGAATAGCATAACATGAATGGTTCGATTTTGTCTTTCTTGAAAATATATACTCCCTTGAGAAAATTCGACCCAAAGCTCTTTTAAAATAATCATTTAATAAAATGATTTAATTCGCCTTTAATACTTAGGAGAATATCATTTAATAATTGGTGTCTTATTTTAATGAATAATAAATATTCATTATGTCATAAATTAATACTTTATTATAAAGTATAATAAATACTTTATAATAGGCCAATTAATTAAATATTTTAATATTTTAATAAAGTGACTTTAATATAAAGTCAAAATATTAAATATTCATTAATCACCAAAATACTCCTTATTTCTCCGTCTGATCATCAAACTGAAGAACTAGGTCGACTCTAAGCTGAATAGTTGAACCAGGTGCCCTGCCAAAAAATAGCAGCTTCCGCCTGACCTAACTTTCTAAAAATAGAAAGTTCCTGGAAAAGCACTCTGGAAGATTCTGCGAAGGCCCAACCTGAAACAACTGCAATACTGGAGCTACCAAACACTGAGTAACTGCCCCATGATGATCCTCTGCACTCTCCTGTTAGCCTACGAGGATCGAAATAATAGGCTAACCTCGTCACCAGCTACGCTGACTAGGATGGGGACATCACATACAGTAAAACTGCTCTTCAAATTAGGAGGGGAAGCTCCCTCTTGCTGATGGTATGACAGAAAGTAAATTAAAACTAATTCACCTATCTTTTTGTTTCAGCTAGAGCACAAGTTTATAAAACACAAACGGCGCAATTGAGATTTTCTGATTAAGAACTTCAACTACGACTAACTTAAGCTAAAGACGTTTCTAACTTCTCAAGTAATACACAGAGCAAGAGAATTTAGAAATGAACAAGGTTGATTCTCTGATAAAGGCTTAAGAGAACTCTTTCTCAACATACATCTACACACTTCAATGTAGGCTGAAATTAAGATCACAAAAGCATAACACAATAAACGGAAATCTGAGACATTATACCAAGGCAAAGGAGGCTCATGATTTTATTTCTCAAACTTCTGGAATGAAGATTACACTAAACACATGCACGGAACAAGAACTTGCAGCTAAAGAGGCTTGCAAACTTGTTCTTACACAAAAGGGACAGCGATTACAACTACTTGTTGGCTAAAAGAGACTCAACAATTCGCTATCATAAACACAATTGAACAACATTGAATAACAATAGAAGGCACTTAGGCTCAGCGTTTTGTTATCACTAGCATGGTTAAAGAAAACTAATGAGCAAAGACTCTTATTTATAGGCAAGCAGAGGAGTAGGGAACCCTAAAATCTCCTTGCTTTCACAATCTAGGGCTTGCTCAGCAAGTAAGCTTTATTTCTAAATCTAGAAATAACATCTAACACCTAAGAAAGCAGGAAAAGTAGGAAATGCCAACTATTACAATTTATCTTCTTTCTCTTCTTCAAAGAATGGATAAGAATCGTTCCAAGAATAGAAAGAAAGCGGAAAGAAAGCTTCTAGATGAAAGCCGCTTTAAATCTCAATCATATCCGCTAAAAAGCAGGACGCTGGGTCCTGGTCAGGTGCATTGATGCTATCTAAGGCAATATTTCGATTCTCCAAGATCTCTTTTCCTTCTGTGATCAAACTTAGAGAATCTTTCACTTCTTTGGCCGCTTTATGAGTTCAATTCTTGAAAAACATCGCTGTCCCAAAAGATGACTCACTAATTGATAACTTGGCGGCTCTGCAACTTTATGCTTCTGACACTTTTGATTTCCAATGGAAGAGTATTGCACAACCCTTTTCCGATACCTTCCCTTTTTGCTCATATCACACCTTTTCATGCTCTTCAGCTGAGATGATGAAGTTTTCTGTCCGTGGTGTCATTTGAAAAGCACTTCTCAACATTGTCGGGCCTGCGGCTGTGAGATACAATATTGAGTTGATTCTAAATCCCATGGAGAGTACTGCATGCTGAGAAACTTGAATTTTGACAGTAAACTCGACTATATTTAGACAAGTTTTGCACAACTTTTTAATTTTAGCTTGCTTGTTTTTTTCTTCAAGCGGACAAATTTTTCAACAATTTTTCTGAGACATGGGTTTTGTTCAAAATTTCGTTACAAGAAGACCCAGATCATCCATTTTTGAAAATTTTGAGTGTAGACTAAAAAAGCAGCAAACCCTAATTTCTTCAAATTTTCTCGAAAAAGCTGGCACCTGGGTTTTGTTCATAATACAATTAGAAATGGACCCAGTTGATCAGATTTGAAAAACACTGATGGCTGGTCGAAAAAGCAGCCAACCCTAAAATTTGAAATTTGCTTGAAAAAAGTTGTGATATGGGTTTTCTTCAGAAGACTGATTTGAGAGGACCCAGATGATCAAAATTTGCAAACTCTGAAGGCTTCACTGTCATGCAAAGAAAAAGTAGATGCTGCAACTTGAGAAAATTTCTTGAAAATTCTTCAGAAGACTGGGATGAAGAGACCCAGATGGCTGAAAATTGAAAATCTTGACCTTCTCCTTCAAGAATTTGATCTTCTAGATGAAAAAAAAAAAGCATGAAAAAACAAGGTCTTATGTTGCTAGTCTGAAAATTATTCATGAAAATCAGCAACCTTGAGCTCTTGAATCTTGAAATAAAACTTCAAAGTTGCTGCTCCACTTTTCTCCTTTGGACGCCACCTGCAATAATGACGAGAATTGAAAGGAAGAGATATCTTAAATAGATTTAGGGCTTAAAATAGATTTGCTTTCTTTTGTTTTAATCTTCAAACCCTAAACTCAGCTTGTTAAATGAATTTAGACATTCATCTTTCAACTTGCAATTTTGAAAATGTGAAAATTTTGACTAAGGCATGGCAAGTTGGGCGCCCTTCTTGGCTAGGGGTGCCAACTTTCTCCAAACTTAGCCATTTTTAGAGTTTCCTCAAATTTTCACAATTTTGAGCCCCTACTTGACCTTCGATCCCTGGCTTCCAGATTGATCCGATGAACGAGTTGGATGATTTGTCGCGTAGCCTGACTAATTCTGAGAAGATCACCCTGGAGGAACTTCTGGCTAAAAACTTCGTTTTGACCTTCAAATTCATGGGAGCCTATTTCCTCCAGGGGCTCTGAACTTTCACAGTGTTAGCCATTTTTACATGATTTTCAATTTCTTCATTTCCCTTGGATCTTCTAATGAAATCTTGATTCCGGGAGCTACACTGATCCGATTGACTGACCATCAACTTCATTGGGTAGCCCGATTGAATCTGACGAGGTGATCTTCGAGACTGCATCTGCAAATTCTAACATTTCATGCTTCAAAACCTTGGGCGCCCTTTCTCTCTAGGGGCACCCTTCTTCACCAGACTTAGAAACTTTTTCAACATTTCTTCATCAACTCTTCTCTGGATGGACATGTCAGATCTGACGATCCGGGCGTTTGATTGACTGATGGTTGGAATCATTACGGAGCTGAGGAGAAATCAAGAGGAGTCTCCTGGGAGTAACTTTGTCAGAAAGTTGGATTTGAGGCTTCAAAAGCTTGGGCGCCCTTGGCAAGCTGGGGCGCCCAACTTCACTAGAGTTACACAATTTTTCTGTATTTTCTTCTTGCTCTTGACTTTGGCTCTCGACAGACCCTTTGTTTTGCCTGCTGCATCTGGCGACTGCCAACTCTGTTTGACGTGTTGAAGATCTTGCTGAAGAGTCTGATCAATTCTAAAGAAGTCATCCTGGGAGCTGCACTGGCAAATTCATCTGTTTAGACCTCCAAAAGCTTGGGCGCCCTTCTCCACCAGGGGCGCCCATTTGCTCCAGACTTAGAAACTTTTCAAATATTTTCATAATTTTCATTTTGTCTTCTGTTTGAAACTTCCCTGTTTGACCTTGAATCCTGGACGACTGAATGATCCATTGACTGCACTGCCAGATTCGCTGCGGAGCTGGGAGGATTCTAAACAACTTTGCTTGGAGACTCAAACCCTAATTTCATCGTTTGGTGCCCTAAAAAGATGGGCGCCTATCTTCTCCTAGGGCGCCCATGACAAGCAGTGTTAGAATATTTTCACAGTTTTTACCTTTTTCCTCGTTCATCGTGCACGTCGATCATCTCTCCTTTTGTTTAGCGCTTAAGTGTGAATCTGACGCCTGGCAGCTAACTGACCTCCATTGATGACCTCGGAGCTCCTGATATGCTTTTGAAAAAGCGGAATAGACCCACTAGGGAAAAACTGATCTTTTTGAGATTCTGACTGCACCTGCCTGAAATGGAAGTATTTTGAGCCAATCAAAATCAGTTTGGACCCTGGCGGACAAACTTTCTATTTTTAGAAAGTTTTTTCAGTATTCGTTTCGAAAGAAACCCAAAAAAAGTTACTATTTCTAGGAAACTTCTAAAAATAGTAGTTTTCCTAAAAAGTAGGGATGAATAATTGAGATCTGGGTTTTATAGATTAGGTCGCTTTGAGCAGACCTAGATCGTCAGATTTTGGGAATTTCACATTTTGACCCCTCATGCAAGACATGCACACCCAAATTTTGACCTCTTTGACAGATTTGACAAGACTTTTTACTCATTTCTTCAAAATGTCTAAGTGTAACAAAAAATTTAATTTTGGGGTACAACAAAGTTTTTTCTTTTGTTTTTTGTTTTTTGTTTTTTGTTTTTTGTTGAGGGCTTTAGTGGAAAGCTTTTATTTTTTGGGAGGAAGATACACTATCCAAGGGTGCATGTCATACATCTCTGCAAAGTTGAGATAGAAAATTGATTAATAATTATTCAGTTACCAAACATTTTAAAAATTTAAGCTTATATTGTATTAGGTTCAGTTTTACCTTATCTGTGCCCTTGTTGCCCACATAAATAGCCTACTTGGACAATTGCTTTCAAAAAATGCAGCGAGGTAAGAAAGAATCTCATAAAGTTACTCTCCACTTTGGTTGACTGATCGATCACTTGACTCACCATAACTTCACTGCTAGATTTAATTACTTTAAGCCACTGTTTGTAAAGAAGCTTTCACCATCTTACTATAAGCCTTGTACCTGCATTTGTAATAAAGGGTTTGTATATTTGTGTTATTATAATTTAATAAGTTTGTTGAGTATCTAAGATTAAAATTGTGGCTTAATACTTAATATTGACTTGGATATTCTCATATAAAATTCTTTTTATGCTCTGACTAAGATTTCCATAATTCAAGTTTGTTTGGTCCCTTGGGGCATATTTAGTTGTTTTCTTGTCTGACTAGACAATGGATGCATTTGATTCAGAGAGTCGCACATAGGGTGTGTCTTGGCCTTTTACCAAGTAGCGAGCTAAGCTGGTGCACTGCTGTCAGAGCCCTTAGGTGATGTAGCATATCCGAGATGAAGTTGCTTTGCCATTTCAATTTGTTTAAACTTTCTCTGTATTATTTCTTTTGCATATAAATTAGATTTGTTGATTCATATACTTTTCAAAGATGATCACAATATTTGAAATGAGATGTCATTACAGGGATAGTTTTTTTTATCAATTCTCTTAGCTGCTTGCCAAAACCTGTAAATCCTGCTAGAATTCTGAAATTTGAAGTTTAAAGTTGCTCTTAGTGACATTGTTTCAAACTTTAAACTGTAGGTACAGATAAATTGGTTCTAGTATGTTGGATACATATTTTCTTTCTCGAGAGAGTTAATTCATAAAGATTAGCCCATCAAAGCCTTAGAGTTGTATTATTGTTCAACAATGGCCATCAGCATTAATCTTGTTTTATTGTATCCCTTAGTTATATATTTGTCCATATCTTTTATCTGTTATTATTTCTTTTTAATTGTACGGGTATATCCAAATCCATCACTGCACCTGTACCAAGACTAGTAACTAACATAAGGTGAGAAATATTGCTGCTAGTGGGAAAATTTGAACCTGCAACAGATAAACTTGAATGGAGAAACCTAAATATGGCTGCATAACGAGATTTTCCACTTTTACATACATACATACATACATATATAACAACGATTTTCATAATTGCTAATAAGCAAAATATTTAAATAGCTCATATTTTGCAAAAACGAAAATACTCAAATTCATAATTAAGTAATTTGTCAAATACAATCAATATTTAATAATTTTCATATTGCTATTCATCAAAAGCATCAAAGTCAACATTTGGTTCAATTTCACTTGAACCACAATGAGTTACAATGCCACTTCCACTAGCCATGTACTATACAAGTTACTTCATCTAAAGATATTTCTGACAAGTTTTGCAACAATAATGTCTAAGTCTACACACTCAAGAGTTAGATCCCAATTCCTTGTCACCTCGTCATTTTAATCAAGTTTTTTATGTGGCAAGAGATTCTAATAACTAGTGGGGGTTTGAGATTGGAGACCCCAATGGGGTTGAGGGGTAGCATCCCTCATGGGGGTTTGGGGGAAAAGCCCCCAATAGGGTTGAATGGTAGTGCTCCTCATGGGGGTTTGAGGGCAACACCCCCAATGGGGTCGAGGGATGGTGCCTTTTTCACAATTTTATCATTTAAGGGAAAAATGAGGGTATGTAGACACTTTTTTTTTAATAAAAATGTATAAAAAAAACTTTTTTTTTTCTGTTTTTTTTTTCTGGGCAGCTCTTGGGTCCCCTTGGGTTTGCCTAGGGTCCCTCTTGGCCACACTGGGCCCTAGACCTAAATCAAATCTATATGGATTGGGGGAGGGGGGATGGGTGTTCCAAAGGGCCTTGGTAACACAACTTTAAATTATTATTAGTGACATCAATATTTCTTAGATGTTCAATCCTTATCGTAATGTCATCCCTAGCCTTTTCAACTTCTATTGTAGCCAACTTAGCTTTGAAAGCATTCAATTCCTAAAGAAAGTCCTAATCTATGAGATTACGACTAGCCTTTGGTTGTTCATCCTCATTATCTTCATGTTCTTGGTCTTCATCATGAACAACCTCTCTGTTGTACTAGTAAGGATGTTCCTCTTGTTTAGAAGGAGATGCCACATAATCATTGTTACACGGGGATGTGTCCCCCCCAAAAAACCCCACGTTTCCTAGACGGGGACATCTCAAAGACTTGGGGACTTGGGGGGGACACCCCCCCACCAGCCCACGACTAACGCCACCATCCCACCACTAGTGTCGTTGTCTCCAAGATGCCTCTAGGACTTCAAGGATGTTGGGGTGTCCTCAAGACGTCTAGGGAACTCCTAGTTGTCTCCAAGATGTATAATTCTTATACATATTTTTATAACTATTTTTTCAAGTACTATATGTATTTCAGCACCCTGTCGTCCCTCCGCCGCCGTCTACTTGCCACCCCCAAACTTAGACCCCCCATCCCCGCATCCCCAAAACACGTCCCCTGCTGTCCCTCGTCCCCGTCCCCGTCCCCAAAACCCCATGGAACACTGCACATAATCAAACAATGCATTCCTTTTGGCTTTTTATATTTAATTCAGATTTAGTTTCCCAAGACATGAAAGCCTCATTGATTTGAGCTTCTTACATTTTGTATATCATTTACAATTTCATAATATTTAGCACCATACCATAATTCATCCTTTTGGTTAGCAATTCTAGAAGCAAATTTAACACTAATATAACCAAATTTTTTTCCTTGGGTATGGGTACGAGAATATATATATATATATATATATATATATATATATATATATATATATATATATATGTTCAAAAATATAAATTTAATTAGAAGAACAATGATACTCATAAGACAAACATAATTGCCAATAAATAGAATAGTTAAATACCTCATATAATCATATTCATAATTTGCAAAAATGTAAATACTCAAGTCTCAAAATGTCATTACACAATGAAAATTCAAATTACAATCAATATTTAATTTTGTAGTCTTCAAATTCGTCTTCATCAAAAGCATCAAGGTCGTGGTCAACACTTGGTTCAATTTTATTTGAACCACAATCGATTGGATTGCCACTCCCACTAGGTGCATCAAGTGCAGTAGTTGTCTCATGATTATCTATAGAAGCTAAGGCAAATTGTGTAATTGTAGCATCCAAATCAGCACACTTAGGGGCTAGATCCCAATTCTTTGTCACACCCTCATTGTATTCAGGTTTCTTATGTGACAAGAGATGAAGGTTATAGTGTATACAAACCAAATCCTTTGCTTTTTTTGCATCCAAATGGTTGTGCTTGACGGAGTGGATGGAGTATGTACTCATATTCCGCTCAATTGAAGAACATGCAACATGTTGAGTTTGCATACAACATTTAGTATTTAATTTTACTTGCTGATAATATATAGCATAATAGCATCAAATGAAAGACAAAAAAATAAAAAATAAAAAGATACATACCTGGGAGAGTATTTTAATTGCAAGAGGCTGCAAGTAATTGGAGCCTTGACCATGTAGAGACCACCACTCTGTTGTACCCCAAAAATTAAAATTTTTGTTACAATTAGACATTTTGAAGAAATGAGTAAAAGTCTTGTTAAATCTGTCAAAAAGGTCAAAATTTGGGTGTGCATGTCTTGCATGAGGGGTAAGAATGAAAAATTTCCAAAATATGACGATTTGGGTCTGCTCAAAGCGACCTAATCTATAAAACCCAGATCTCAAATTTTCATCCGTACTTTTTAGGAAAACTGCTGTTTTTAGAAATTTTCTAAAAATAGTAACTTTTTTGGGTTTCTTTCGAAACGGATACTAACAAAACTTTCTAAAAATAGAAAGTTTGTTTGCCAGGGTCCAAACTGATTTTGATTGGTTCAAAATACGTCCATATCAGGCTGGTGCAGTCAGAATCTCAAAAAGATCAGTTTTGCCCTAGTGGGTCTATTCTACTTTTTTAGAAACATATTAGGAGCTCCGAAGTCATCAATGGAGGTCAGTCAGCTACCAGGCGTCAGATTCAACACTCAAGCACTGGGTAGAAGGTGAGTTGATGAACAAGCACGATGGATGAGGAAGGTTAAAACTGTGGAAAATATTCTAAGTTTGCTTGCCATGGGCGCCCTAGGTGAAGAAAGTCGCCCATCTTTTTAGGGCACCAAATGATGAAATTAGGGTTTGAGGTTCGAAACAAAGTTGCTCAATTTTCTTCCAGCTCCGCAACGAATCCAACAGTGCAGTCATCGGATCATCCAGTCGTCCGGGATTCGAGATCAAACGGAGGAGTTTCAGACAAAAGACAAAATGCAAATCATGGAAATCTCTGAAAATTTGACTAAGTTTGGGGACTGTTGTGACCTTTTCACACATCGCCCCATTCAAAATGGGGACCCCTAAATTTTGCTCCATTCTGGTCTTTTTGGCTTTGGTTTTGTCTCTCTCTCTCTCTCTGCTGGTCTATTTTTTATCTGCCTTTCAAAGGATGTCTCCGCCACTGAGCTTAAACGTGAATTTTGGCTAAGTCTTAAAGTTAGGGTTTTGAACTTCCTTGCCAATTTGAAATCAAATGAAGTAATTAAGTTGAAATCTAACCTTGGCATTGCAGTCAATGTGCTTCCAGCAGGTTTCCAGCGAAGTTTCATCAGATTCCGACTACTTACTATTTTTAGTAAGTGTGTAGTTTAGGGTGTTTTCTCAGCGTTTTCGAAGTTTTAACAGTCACACTGCATTCAAAACACATCAGGCTGCTCACTGGCAAAATTTGAGCTAAAACTGACAACTTGCTATTTTTAGCAGTTCAGCGTCTAGGGCAAATTTCAAGGTTTATATGAAGAATATTTCAACGCATGTCTGAAGATTCCTTCTGGGTTTTCAGAGGCCTTCGCAACGGTGTAACATGCAAAGTGAGATAACAACTTTCAGAATTCAACCTTCCGATGCTGTTTTTAGGGTTTGCATGTCAGGGTTTTCTTTGCATGCCAGGTGATTCTTTGTGGGTTTTTCGAGACCTACGCGGTGATGTGACATGCAAACGGAGATGGTCACTCATTCAACAACTTACTATTTTTAGCAGGTGCATCCCGACAGCCGCCTCCCAGCACTTCAGAATCACGAGCTGATCGCAATGTAGCAGGAACGAGAACAAACAGAGGTCATTTGATATGCATGTAGAACAAATTAGGGTTTCCAGCTTCGGGACCTGAAAAGAGGGGTAAAAAGTCAGAATTTTCGAAAACCGAGGTAAACCACCGCGATCAGCATCCTTCAAGCTATCTGCTGGTAAAATTTGAAGTCAAACGGAGCACTTACTATTTATAGTAAGTCGTTTTGGAAACAGGCTAAAAATAGCAAATCAGTTGCATGCACCGATGTCAGCAGGCAGGTCACGTGGTGAGGAGCACGTCATTCGAATTTCAAAGCAAACGGAGTTGTGGAGGTATCAGAAGCAGGCTGTTACTATAAATAGCAAACTACCTTCAGAAATACGCTATTTTTAGCAAGTTAACTCGGAATAGCGGTTTGAACGGGCTGATGGAGTCATGAAGGACCAGTGTTCAAAATTTCAAATCATTCCGAACTTCCGAGATATGAAAATCAAGAGACTTACTATAAATAGCAGGACGTTGTGAAGCTGGCAGAAGTCAAGAAAAAGTGACTAAGTGTTGAATTCATCCTTCACCACCTTGAAAATGCGCCCACTTCAGTTGGAGAACAAGCCAGGCATAAAAAAAGTCAAAGAGTCAACAAAGTTTATCCTTCACCATAGGCAAAATGCGCCCACTTCCAGCTAGTGGCATGCAAAATAAATTCTAAGTGTCAAGCTTCATCCACCTCCATAGGTGAAATGCGCCCCTCACATGCAAGCAAAATGCTAAAAAATTTCTAAGTGTGGAATTTCGTCCTCCTCCCATGCCAAAATGCGCCCACCTCTCAAGAGAAAGTCAAAAGGTCAAAGATGCTCATCCTTCTCCACACCTCAAATGCGCCCAAAGAAAAATAGGGAGATAAAAAAATTCTAAGTGTTGAAGTTATCCTCCTCACCCATCAAAATGCGCCCATGCAGCAAATGGTCAAAGAAGTCAACAATTTTCATCCTTCATGAGGTGCAAAATGCGCCCAAATCAAGGCATGTGAGGACAAAAAGCTAAGGCGTTGAAAAAGATTCCTCCCTCCTCAACAAGTTGAATGCGCCATGCAAGCTAGGAAGAAGACAAAATGTTGACTTTCACCTCTACCCTTTGAATGCGCCCATGCAAGGTTGGTGGATGTGATAATATTTTAAGGATGAAGATTCCAAGGCGCTGGAAATGCCAAGTGATAAAACTACTAAGGCGTGGACTTAAGGCATATCCCTCATGACATGCAATATGCGCCATGTTAAAATGAATATGAGGTGAGGTGTGGTAAATAAGATAAAGGTGTTGAGGGTGAAATGAAATGTGCTAGGCGTTGAAAGCTTGTCCTTCTTCACACATAATATGCGCCCAAGGCACAAAGAGGAGAGATTTAAATATGCTAGGCGTGGTGAAGTTTTAATATTCACCTTCAAGTTGGATATGCGCCTAAGGTGTTGAGGTGATGAATATAATATTATAAGGCGTTGAAGATGATGGAAGTAAAATATGTTAAGTATGATGTGCTTGCAGGAAGATTTTTCTAAGTGAAGTTGATAATTTTTTTTTCACAGGCAAGGTGAATAGAGTTGAATAAATTTTTCTCACAGGCAAAATTTTAAAGTAATTCAAAATTTTCTAAGGCACAAAATGTTCTCCCTTGGGAAAAACGCCTAAGTCTGGAGAGGTGATGAAATTTCTCAAGACGTGAGCAAAATTGTCGGAGATGAAGTCGGAAGATGCCAGCTGCACAGGTTGATACAAAAATATTTTCAAGTCAGAGCAACAAGAAGTGTTCACAAAGATGAAGAAACGGGTTAAATTGCACAAGGAGATATTTTTCTAAGGTTCAAAATTTTAATTTTTTTTAAATGAACCCGTTCGTTGTGCACCCATGAGTTCGACGCATTCCGAGGGAAATTTTCTTCTGGGTATTGAAGATCTTAAATGAGAAGTTGATTTCAAAGTCTTCCATGCTTCGCCAAAGCCTTCCGTGGTGAATATTTGTGATGGGCACAGGATTGAGGCACTTATGCAGTCATTACTAATCAACAAATGTGGCACTTCCTCATGGAGTGATATTGAGGCATCCAAGCACTGGAAACCAAACCCAGTTTCATTTTCCATTTCATCCTCTACTTCATAGAGAGGATTATCATAACTTTTCTCACCACCTTCTTGAAAAAGAGGATTGTCATAAACTTGATAGTCATTCCTTTCATCTTGCTGCTCCAATTCTGCACATGCAATATTTGATATTCTTGTGAAACCTTCAAGATCAAACTCCTCTCGAAGACTATCAATCTTATCAATTACTTGCTTGATTTCTCCAGCTCTCCGTGCATCCTCTTGCTCCTTGAAAAGTTTGAAATCTGCAAACTGGTCTTCAACCTTTCTTAGAGCCAACTGAGTTTCTTTCAACTTGTCCTTTGTTGATTTAAGCTCCAAAGTGAGCTCATCAACCATACTCTCCCTTTCTTCGAAAACAATGAAGGCCTTCTTTGCAGATTCAACGGCATGATCTCTATCTTCAATCAAGCCTATGTACTCGGATTTCATGGTCTCCAAGGAATCTTTGATTAGTTGCAATTTAGGAAGAGCAACTTCATCCTTAACTCCTCTTTGTCTCTCTTCAAACTGAACCTTCCAATAGAGATCATCAACCAAATTGTGTGTGCGATCAAATAGGGATAGCGCTTGCACTTCTTTTTCAAAAGATACCTTGCATTGATCTTTCCACTCATGCACATGCAAAGATGGTGAACTACTGATAGGCTGCAACTGAAAATCAGAACTTTGTTTTTCATCTTTGCTACCCTCATAGCTGCTCCAAGACTCCTTTCCTTCACCACCTACTAGCTGAAATTGCTCAATATCACAAAGAGAATTAGACTCCACAAATTCTTCAATCCAATGCTTACAACCAGCTTCAAGCATTGATAAATTGGATTTGTGTTTAGGAACTCCATCAAACTTTCCATCGTCAAGAGCCATATGATCTTCAAGCTCCACTTCCACCTCACTGTCTTCATGATCAAAGTTTATGGCAGCCCCCTCATAGCTTGCAAAGCAATCAGAATTTTGAACTTCATCAGGATCAAAGGGAAACTCATCCCACACAATTTCTTTGTCATCACTAAATGCCTTCACTCCTGGATCCCAAGTGCTAGAGGATTGATTGTTTTGATCAAAAGGAAAGTGCTCTTTGTGCTTCTCTTGGAGGGTTGACTCTTTGAATAGGTCACCACCCAACTCACTTAAACTGCTATCTTCATACATACCTCCCTTCAATGGCTTGGTTTGAAGATCAAACCCAAAATCACCCTTGACACCATCACTGTAATGAAGTAAAGAATCTCTAGTGCTAGCTGTTTGGAAAACTTTATCATTCTTATCTTCATTGAACCCATCATCTAAAGGTGTACTTTTGATCTCATCATGAACAGTCATATGCATGCCAAAAAGGTCTTCTTGATCACTTGTCATAAATTCATCTTGTGAAAACTCCTGAGGAGTTTGAACAACAACAAGAGGAAAACTATCCATCACTAAATCTTCAACAAGAGGAGGTAAAAACACCTCGAAATCATTACCAACATCATCACTTTGGTAACGGTCATAAGCTGATTCAAAGACACCAATAGTATTTCCTTCAACTTGCTCTTCTTCACTTGCTATCACATGCAAGTCATGGGGCGTATTATGAGGCTCTACCCCTAACTCTTCACTTGCCAAGGTATCTTCATCAAGCTCACGTTCATTTTGATGTGATATGTGCACCTTGTTTGTGCCATCTTCAATGCTAGATGACTGATTTTTCTCTTCAACTTGCATATTTGTCGGCTGCATTTCACAAATAGGCACTTTATCTCCTTCCTTCTTTGATTCTTCAACCAAAGCTTGTTCTGCTTCCCTTTTTATCATTTTCCTAATGTGGTCCACCATCTTCGACTTTTCGGGCTCCAATGACGCCACACACTTCAAATGGGAATCAAATGAAACATTGTACCTATAATCATCTGGCATGGTTTGATATTGCTCATGGAGTTTGACAGCCTCATCTTCACATTGTCTTTTAAACTGTTTGGCATATTCAATGAAGTCCCTTACGACATCACTAACCTTTCCTTCCTCCGATGCCATAGTTGAATCTGACTTCTCACGACCCATAGGCCTTCGAAAATGCAACATCTTTGAAACTTCTGAAAACTAATACTGAACTCAGCTCTGACCTCTGATGTAGAATCTGTTTTCTCTGTCAAGTGAACTCTGATGGGCACAGGATGGCAGGATCTTGGCTCTGATACCACTGTAAAATACCGGACCAAATTTTTTCGATTTTTGAATTACAATCAGCAATGCAACACACCCGTTAGGGTTAGATAAATCAAACCAGCAGTTACAATATAACTCTTTGCCAAGAATGCGCACTCAATCTCAACATGAGAGAGGCTGTCATATGGCAAGAGGATCGTCAGTACAAAAAATCAGAACTGCAACTGAAAGTAACTCAACACCAAGTATGTGCTACCCAAACCAGAATGGAATGAGGCGACCATATGGTGGAGATTGAAAGAAATACAAATGCAACTTCAAATAAACTCAACACCCAGAATGTGCTTTCAAACCCGGAGTGGGAATGGAGCTACCATAGGGCGGAGATGTACGATATTACAATGCAAATCAAAGTAAATAGGCGGCAAGCCAGCCTCTTCCACTTATTCAGTGGGCAATTACAAACATGATAAGCAAGGTTGAGAGAAATGCTGACAGTACTACTGTTCAGCTTACAATAATATAGAGAATGCCTGCAAGAACAAGGATTAGAAGCTCTTCAATTGCTGCAATAGAAAATGTGACCTCCACCAAGCTTAGTAAGACTTCCTAACACCAAACCTTCACCAAAAATGCACTTTCCAAAATCTGATATGACAGAACAGCAACTTGAAATGCATAACCAGCAACCCTAGAATCCACTAAAATGCTCACAACTCACTCAAAACTGACCCAAATGACTTCAAATCTGATGCAATAGACCCTCAAAATGATGGCGCCTAGTTTAGTAATGAGAAAGGGCAGCTAAAAGTGGCTATTAATTAATGGCACGGATTCCAAAGCACTCCAGAATGTAGGGCTTTCAAGGAATGACGAATTTGCTTTATAAAATCAGAAACTTCATATTAAAATCTGCAAATATTCATGAAGGGTCTCTTCCAACAGAGAAAACCAATGAGACAATACCCAGAACAACTCTTTTTGTATTTTTTGATTTATGAGTGAAACTACAGATTTAGCCCTGTTATCAGCAACTCCAGAAAATGACATAAAATGCAATAAACTGAACTACAAAGCAAAATGTCAAGCTACAATGCGAACCTCACTACAAAATGACACTCAAAACAAGCAAACCTCTCTACTAGGTGCTATCTCTCAAGCACGAAGTCAAGCCCAAGCTAGGAGGCATTCATTCCTCAAAGCAATCCAGCAACCATTTCGGCAGCATAACAATACTCAAGATATCAGATAATGAAAATGAAGACCAAGACCTCCTTTTATAAACTTGTGATGACTTTTCCAGAAGCTTCTAGAAACCCTAACTTTCAAATTTGAACTGTCTTCTTTTCCCTCCAATTTGGGCGCCCCCTTTCTCAAGGTTTAATTTAACTCGATTTTAAAAACTTTTCCTTCATAAAAAGGCATCCTTTTCTCCAAGTAATATTTTTTGATTTTAGAAATATAAAATATTTCCTTCATGAGATAATACCCCTCAAGGTCCCCTTCTTTAAAACAACTTAAAGTCATAATACTAGGACACGGGGTTATTTTATAAAATAAAACATTATTGTCATTAAAATACTTATTCCTCCAAAATGAACCCCTTACGCCAAAATTCAGAATTACCCAATGAACTGCCAAAAGAGGAAAGTTGACTGAGCTGGTGCTGACTGGACCATTGCCAAAAATAGAATTTACTAAAAATAGTAAATTCGGAAAGTTGCTTGGAATGTAATGCATGTGCCACCATTGCGAAGCTCTCTGAAAACCCAGAAGGAATCCAGAATCCGAACACCCAAACTCCAACAAACAAAACCCTGAATCTTCAAGAGAACTCACCAAGCAGCTGGAAACCCTAATTCTGTCTCTGATTAGCCAACAGCACACCAGGAAAAGGCCATCAATCACTGAAAAGAGCAATGCTAAAAACGGGGACATTACATGCTCGATTTGAACAAGACTTCGTTTGTCCATACCACTAGCGGGCTCGCTGACGGTGGGTTCGCCCTGCGTGGTCAACTGGATTACTTTTCGAACTTAACTTCGATTGTGACTCACATGTTCGTATGCATCGTCTTGATGGTGCTTGCATGTTGAGTCATAGTTTGAACATCTTTCGCCACGCCTCTGAAGATTGCACCGGTTTTGTGGAAACTGTCCGAAGCGAGGCAAAGCAAGGCTTGGTTGAAGTCTGTAAGAATTGATTGCCATGTCCCACGCCTTAGAGTAGAATATAAACTTCTTAGGCCCTACACCCCTTTTAAATTCAGTTCATTTCAGGTTAGAATTAGGAAACTTGTGCTCACTTGCCAAATCATTTGAATCACACGAAGCCCTTAGTCCGCTGTCTGCTGTCAACTGTCGAACAATTGTGTAAGTCCCCTTGAAATACCAGCAATATCACATCAAGCCAACTGAGACTATTCGCACTAAAGGAACCTTGGAGTTAAATGTATGATCTATCTCGCAATCTTAGCATGCAAGAAACTTTTTTCAAAAGAGGATAGAGTAGCCGTTGGTGACTTTATTCTGTGTTGGTGTAGTCGCAAAAACGACGTCAACAGGGACTTTGGGTGCCCCAGGTGCCCAGGGGCGCCTAGCTTTTTGAAAGGCTAAATCTAGCAATTAGGGTTTGCGGGTAGGATCAATCTCTTCAGAATTCAGTCTGCTTCGCAATGGATATCTTCGTCAGGGCATCCAACTGGCTAATCTCTGACAAATCTCGATCAAAGTTGAAGGTACAGAATGAAGGTTTCAACTCTGAAAGATGAAAATCAAGAAAATGGCTAAGTCTGGAGGGGTTGGGCGCCCCAGAAGGAGATAGGCGTCCTTGATTTTAAGGGCTTAAATAGGTAAATTTTCCAGTAGAACCTCCAGCGTGATTTCTTCAAATTTGAACTGGCTTTCCAATGAGATTAGAGTTGGTAGTCATCAGATGCAGAAGGTTAAACAGAGGGTTTGACAAGAGTGAAATTTTAAAATTCAAAAGCAAGGTGAAAATACAAGAAAATATTCTAAGTATGGTGAAGTTGGGCGCCCCCAGCCAAGAAGGGCGCCCAAGCTTTTGATGTCTCTAATGGACTTTTTTGTAGTCAGCACTCCCAGAAGACCCTTGTCAGAATCTTCTCAACTCCACAATGAGTCCAACCATCAGTCCATCCGATGTTCAGATCATCCGAAATTGTAAAATCTTCTGAAGCAGAGGAGATAAACCAAAAACTTGAAAAATGTTAAAAAAAATCCTAACACTGGTTAACATGGGCACCCCTGGAGAGAAGAGGCGCCCAAGTTTTTGAAGGCGTAAACGAAGTTTCTAGTTGAAGATGCCTCTAGAACGATTTTTCTAAATTCAGCCGAGCTTCGCGATGAATCAGTTAGCTCGTCCACCAGATCAATTGAACATCCAATAATCAGGATCAAACCAGGGGTCAAAATGGAAGAAAAGTTGAAAAACTTAGAAAAATGGTTAAGTTTGAATGAAGTAGGCGCCCCTAGCCAAGAAGGGCGCCCAACTTGCCATGCTTTAGTCAAAATTTTCACATTGAAAGATGAATGTCTAAATTCATTGAACAAGTTGAGTTTAGGGTTTGAAGATTAAAGCAAAAGAAAGCAAAGCTATTTCAAGCCCTAAATCTATTTAAGACATCTCTTCCTTTCAATTCTCATCATTATTGCAGGTGGCGTCCAAAGGAGAAAAGTGAAGCAGCAACTTTGAGGTTTTATTTCAAGATTCAAGAGCTCAAGGTTGCTGATTTTCAAGAATAATTTTCAGACTAGCAATATAAGACCTTGCTTTTTCATGCTTTTTTCATCCAGAACATTGAATTTTTGAAGAAGGTCAAGGGTTTCAATTTTCAGCCATCTGGGTTTTTTTCATCTCTCTTCTGAAGAATTTTTGAAGAAATTTATCAAGTTGCAGCAGCTGCTTTTTCCTTGCATGCCAGTGAAATCTTCAGAGTTTGCAATTTTTTATCATCTAGGTCCTCTTGAAACAGTCTTCTGAAGAAAACCCAGATCTTAGCGTTTTTCAAAAAAATTTCAGATTCTAGGGTTTGCTGCTTTTTCGATCAGCCTTCAATATTTTTCACATCTGATCAACTGGGTTTGTTCCAAATGTGCTTTTGAACAAAACCCAGGTACCATTTTTTTCTGAGAAAATTTGAAGAAATTAGGGTTTGCTGCATTTTCAATCTACACTCAAAATTTTCAAAAACAGACGATCTGGGTCTTCTTGTAACGAAATTCTGAACAAAACCCATGTCTTAGAAATTTTTTTGAAAAATTCGTCCATTTGAAGAAGAAAACTAGCAAGCTAAAATGAGAAAGTTGTGCAAAACTTGTCTGAATATAGTCGAGTTTACTTTCAAAATTCAACTTTCTCAGCATGCAGTACTCTCCCATGGGATTCAAAACCAAGTTAGTATTGTATCTTGCAGCTGCAGGCCTGACGATGTTGAGAAGTGCTTTTCAAACGACACCACGGACATAAAACTTCATCATCTTAGCTGAAGAGCGTGAAAAGGTGTGATATGAGCAAAAAGGGAAGGTATCGGAAAAGGGTTGTGCAATACTCTTCCGTTGGAAATCAAAAGTGTCAGAAGCATAAAGTTGCAGAGCCGCCAAGTTATCAATTAGTGAGTCATCTTTTGGGGCAGCGATGTTTTTCAAGAATAGAACTCATAAAGCAGCCAAAGAAGTGAAAGATTCTCTAAGTTTGATCACAGAAGGAAAAGAGATCTTGGAGAATCGGAATATTGCCTTAGATAGTATCAATGCACCTGACCGGGACACAGTTTCCTGCTTTTTAGCGGATATGATCGAGATTTAAAGCGGTTTTCATCTAGAAGCTTTCTTTTCGCTTTCTTTCTATTCTTGGAACAATTCTTATCCATTCTTTGAAGAAGAGAAAGAAGATCAATTGTAATAGTTGGCAGTTCCTGCTTTTTTTGCTTTCTTAGGTGTTAGATGTTATCTTCTTTCTAGATTTAGAAATAAAGCTTGCTTGCTGAGCAAGCCCTAGATTGTAAAAGCAAGGAGATCTTAGGTTTCCCTACTCCTCTACTTGCCTATAAATAAGAGTCTTTGCTCATTAGTTTTCTTTAACCATGCTAGTGATAACAAAACGTTGAGCCTAAGTGCTTTATATTGTTATTCAGTGTTGTTCAATTGTGTTTATGATAGCGAATTGCTGAGTCTCTTTTAGCCAGCAAGTAGTTGTTGTAATCGCTGTCCCTTTTGTGTAAGAACAAGTTTGCAAGCCTCTTTAGTTGCAAGTTCTTGTTCCGTGCATGTGTTTAGTGTAATCATTTGTTCCAGAAGTTTGAGAAATAAAGTCTTGAGCTTCCTTAGCCTTGATGTAATGTCTCAAGTTTCCGTCTTTTGTGTTATGCTTTTGTGATCTTAATTTCAGCCTACATTGAAAGTAAGTAGATGTATGTTGGGAAAGAGTTTATTTAAGCACTCTTTTTAGAGAATCAAACCTTGTTCATTTCTAATTCTCTTGCTCTACGTATTACTTGAGAGTTAGAAACGTCTTTAATGTAGGTTAGTCGTAGTTGGAATTCTTAATCAGAAAATCTCAGCTGCAGCTTCTTGAGTTTTATAAACCTTGTGCTTTAGCTGAACCAAAAAGATAGGCAACTTAGTTTTAGTTTACTTTCTTAAACACCATCAGCAAGAGGGAGCTTCCCCTCCTAATTTGAAGAGTAGTTTATGTGTGCATAGTTGTTCGTTTCAAATCCGCATTCCAGAGGTGCAAATTTAAACGCCAACACACTCATCAGGATTTTTTCCTATATTTGTCTAGAAGAATGGAACCACCATGATGTTTTGAAGATATGAATTGGCCAAACTTGCTCAAGACAATACTTTGGATATGTTCATCTGAAAATATTTTTCTAAATTCAGCCTTATAGCCAGCAGCAACCTCCCCATCCCTATATGGTGGCACCCTCCTCGGCAATGAAAGTACCTCTTTGCTATAATACTTTGGTGACAAAGCAAATGCTAAGAGATGTAAAGGGGTGGTCATCTTGTTCCAACAGTCAGCAATATTCTTTTGCACAATTTTGAAAAATGTTTCTGTTGGGTCATGTTCCTTGGCATCCATTATTGATCTTATTTTCTCCACCATGGGATCCATGCCATCATAAATTTCACCCAAACATCGGCAATCAGTATCAACATACCTAATCATGCTCATAACGGGCTCGGTGAAATTCGAAAACATATTCCACTTGAGCCCACCACTCATCATCTAAGATCAATGCTTTTACTTTTTGGGCTCTTTTTTACCTTGATTGCCTCCATACACTCCACAAGCTGTTGATGACCATAGAACTCAAGGCCTCTCGCACCTTCACAAGTCATCTTAAGACGATTGTGTGAGATGCAAATTAAGTTTCAGTAACCTAACATGGTATAAAAAATACATGTCACAAATCAACAATGAAAAATTAAAATTTAAAAATTAAAAATTATAGTAAAAAATCAAATTTAAATTATCTTCAACAACTCCAACTTGGAGAAGGTCCTGAAGATGGCTTGTGACATGATGATTAGTCACAAACATTTGGATCTCCTCAACCTCTGTGTAAATTTGTTTGACCCACTCAATTTGTGTGCTAATCTTTTGCAATATCAAATTGAGTGAGTGGACTGCACCTCGTGTCCAAAACATGTGATTATATGTAGCCTCCACTATAGACCCACCTACCCTACAAGTTTTAGCATTGTCCGTTATGACTTGGACAACATTTTCAAACTCTACCATTTAAATGGATTCTATGAGGATATTGGTGATAAAACTTGCATCTTTTATTTGCCCTTCACAATCGATTGCCTTCAAAAATATCTTTCCTTTAGGGGACATTGCTCTAACATTGATCAATGGTCTATTTTTGCAATCTTTCCATCCATCAAAAATGACAAACACACCTATTTTGGGCCATGCATCCTTGATTACTCTCAATGATGCCTCTATTGAAGCTTTCTCCTTCACCAATAAGGTGGTTCACACCTTTTCATACCCAGGACTAACATAATCAAAAGTTGTATTGGGAATGGCTGTCACCATTTCCCACCAATGAGGTGATCTAACGAGGTTGAAAGGAAGCCTATTGCCATAAATGCAATGAGCAATGCTCTGATTTGAAATCTCCCTTGCTTCATTTTTGAAGGCATTCTCCAATGGGCCTCTTTTTCATGTAACCGAAACATTATCTCCTTTAGAAGATGGTGGCATTTGCATGAAAGGATGTGGGCCAACTGGTTGTGATAAGCCACAAGGAGGTCTTTGCAAGCTTCTCTTGGCAAGAGGATGTGCCATAGACTTTGATTTATTACATGCCATGTCAGCCTCCTCTTGTTCTTTAATATAAGCCAATATTTGGTGTTTTGGAAACTCTTTTTTATTTGGCCCAAGGCAAACTTTTATTCCTTGTAAAGGAATAGTGCATAAATGAGCTTTCATTGGCTACAACGCCAAATATAACCCCCACCACTGGGAATTTGTTGAATCATTGTTGTATGTCGCCAAAGAGGTGACGATGCATCATATTTCAATTGACTCTCTGCATCTGGGCCAACTGAATTAGAACTACTGGCCGTTTTGTATGAACCTAAAATAAATAAAAAACATTACAAATTAACAACACAATATGAGGCACCAACCTCACCAATATGATATTGCCTTCACAATGTTGTTTCTTCAATAGATGATGGACAACTGATTTGCCTTTTCAAACTCTTCTTGTAAATGATGTGTTCTTCACAAATTGACACAACCAATCTCCTTCTCAAAGCTCCTTTTCACAAGTCTACCATGAATTCCTCTTTCAAATCTGCATATACCATTCTTACAAATCTGTTTTAATCTTCTCTATAGATCTGTCATATATTCTTCTTCTATATCTGCATGAACTTCTCTACTATATTTGTATGTGTCTATCTGATATAACTTTAATCCCTCACAATTCTCATACCAATGATTGCTGGTATATGATGTATTTTCAAATTACTTACACATGAGATTGCTGGTATACAAGATGATATGTCTTTGTATTCTATACGCTCAACACTTCTATTTATTCATCTCACACTCTCTTGTCTTTCACACATTCATCACACACTTCATCCCTTTGAATGTTCTCTCTATATATATTCTATTCACTTTTCTTTTATATTCACCCTTCCTTCATACACTTGATGGTGATGTATGTTATAGCTTCTAATACACACTCCTTCTCATCTTACCATTTTCCAAGATACAATGTATATATATACCTTTACACCATCATTGGAAGGTTGTAACTTTCTGTAAAAGAAGTGACTCTTATTAACAGCCACACCTCTTTATACTTAATTGCCGCCTCTTCAAAACTAATCGCAGCCTTTAATAAATATTAATGTTAATCACTACTCCTTCAATAGTAGTCGCTGCCCTTTTGTGGTGTCCCACCCCAGTTGGAACAATGAACCCTCGCTAGTGATAGAACTATTACCCTGGATGACTCAATATTCTTACGATTTTTCAATGTTTGACAATACAGGCATTTTGTCAATCAGTTGTCCTGCAAGCTGTTCTGAAAAAACCTCTAATGTACTTTCTCCAGGATGATAAAGTTTTGTATACCAATATTACAAATGCATATTTCATAATTTGTCATGTATAGATGAATACATTGCTCATAGTTCAGAATACCAATGTATCATACCCAACATTACATTCAGAAAAAGATCTTAAATCTATCACAGTTATAATTTCAAACTCAGAAAATCAGAATACAACAACATCGATATATTTCAGAGATTTTGAATGACCAGAATGCCAGGAAATATTTAAATATTTCAGAGTTATTATTCAGTAAAGAATACCAGATATTTGCTGCCCATGGCTACAAGTTTGCTCGTTAAATAAACCACCTGATACAACATTCATTAATGCCACATCCCTATAAAGACTGGCATCCAATTTCTGTAGACCCGAAAGTGGCTCATGAAAGATGCAGCAGCTACAGATATTAGCTATGGCAGCAAATAGGCAGAGAAGTCCCTTATATTATTGGCGCTGGCCATTTCTTGAATATTCCTCATCACCACGTCATCCACTAAGTCTCATTCGTTGGCCCACAAACATGCCTGTTCCCTTTGTAACTCTTACGCTGCACAAGGATTATGTTTTTTGTCTTCTTTTATCACTCTAGCTGCTCACGTGGCAAAGGGAAAAGTCAACGGCTCACCATATAATGATCTTGGGGCTGCGTTTAGGTTTTGAGAGAATGGCGGCCTTAGGAAAGGCTGCCACAATAGCCTTCAAGGGAACTCCCGCATCAATTCTAATATCCTCTTTCTCTGTCAATAATCATCTGCTACAAACGTCCAACTATGTCAGTAATAAACTATCGGCAAATAAGAATAATAACTCCAATAGCAAACTACCCGATTTGGAATATAAAATATATTGTAGTCGATCAGCAGAAATGACTATCTCTTGCAAAATAATCCCTTATATATATATTTTTGAAATTTATCATAAACCTCTATGAATTCCTCAACTTTGTAAGTAATGATCAATATATCCTACAAGATCCTCATAAAACCTTCAAACTTTGAATAATGAAGTCTTCCTGAATTCATTGGAGCACAAGCACAACCCCTGAAATGGAGTTATCCATGAGCAGCCTTGGGAGATCTTTCACTCCTGTAGCGTGTTGTTCCTCATGAGGGTTTTCATCCTCAATGAAGTTGACATTTATAGACTCTCCAGTCTACTTGCAAACCCTTATCAAATTCTTCTTTCATCACGAATGTGCAAAATGAGCTCCAAATGGCTTTTATAATTTCTCCATAACCCCACGACCAAGTTGGCATTTGAAATATAATTTATTTCATTAAATTTCCCACCTTGTATTCCTTTTAATTTGGGCACTATACTCTATATTATAAAGTATTCTTTTAAAATAATTTATATCCCCTTTTAATACAAAGTCCTTTTTAATATAAATTAATAACGCCTTTATAATTAACGTTATTAAACCTTAATACTTGGGGCTATTATTAAACCAAGATAAACCCAGGACATAATTTCTCCATCAAGCCCAAAATAGCAACACAACTAACTGATCATATCGGAGACCCCAGTGACTTACTATAAATAGTATGGATAAAGTACCTGAATAAGCTTCAAAACATACATTGCGAGAACCCTGGTAACTGAGTCTACAATTGCCCTCAAATGCCCCCCCCTGTTAATCCATGGGGACCAAGTGATGGACTAACCTCTGCGATTGACCACTACCTAGGAAAAGGTGACATTATAGTCCGCCCTACCCAAGATTGCTTGTCCCCAAGCAATCCACATCTAAACACCCTGGCCTACCACCTAAATATTAGGATCCAAAATAAGCCTATAGAATGCTCTACCAAAACCCATTTGCAACCATTGGATAACGATAAAGCTAAACTTTGGCAGCTTTGTTAGACACTCTCCAAATAAGTAGTAATCTGCCAAGCATAGTAAATCCTTGATCCCTCATCCCAACTGGAAGTGCGCCATACTCATCACCCGTTGACTTCCACTGTGCTACTTTGATACAATCTTCACCATGCTGAAAGTGGTGAAGCAACTCACCAAGATCCAATCGAACGAATGTGCCAAGCTTGTCACCACCTAGATCCCAACACACCAGAACCTCACATCCATCAAACATGAGAAGATGGAGGTATCTCAAAGTGCCAGGATCACAACACCTCTCTCCAACCTCTTGAAATCTCCCATGGATGTGATGACTACCCCTCATAGGTGTTAGAAAGTGTGTAACAACTCCTCTTAGGTTGCTGATATGGGGCAGTTCAACATCCTCCAGACTATAAGATCGACCCATGGGGATGCAAATGATATTGTTGGGGTCATAGGGTGATAGAGTATCAACCGTATGCCGCTCTCCCATGCTGAGGAGATGATGCAACTCTCCTCCAAACTTATGAACAGTTGCTGTCATCCATGGGTTATGAAAGAAAACCTTCTCCCATGAAGTAGGACAACTATCCCCTATCAAAATATGGAGTAAAACTCCATCACTGCGGGCTGGCGCACCATTGCCATCATGCTCACTAAAATCACAACTCCCCCATATCCTTGTTTCCCCAAGTGTATGCCACACATGGGTAAGTGCCTCCATTGGAAATCCTTGAAGCAAGGAAGCTGCATACTCTGCCAAGGAGACATCTGCATGATAAAACTATGATCCCTATTCCTGTATACAACCATCTGAAAGAAACAGAGTCGGAGACCCGCAGGTTCTAGTTCCGTTTTCTGAAGATGGAAACGATCCATCCCAAAATGGATGATATAAATCTCGAGTCAACCCACACTTATGCATCATCAAATCATTCGTGTGTGGGCTGAAAGAGAAGTGATGAACACTCCTTACTATGCAGTCAAGGTGGATTGCACCTACTTTCGCCAATGGAAGATCTGCATAATCATTGGGAACCCATACCTCATCACTCCATCGCATGCATTAGGAGGTGGCTCTCATCTCCAATCATGAAGGGGAAATTTGGTAGTTGCTTTGCAAGTCCTCTCTATGAATTTGATAGCAAAATCCCTATTTGATAGCAACTAGAGGTATTTTTACTTCATCCCCTCCTGGGCATGCTTGATAGTTCACCGACTAGATATAGAAGTCCCAACTACTACCCCTGTCTACCTTTCCTCCAATTGTGCCGACCACATGAGGTACTCAACAAACTTGTGCGTGTTGTCGAATCGAGTTAAGGTTTGGACAACCTTATCCTCGATAACCTTCAACTCTTCCTTAAATCCTTGTGGCTCACTAGGATCACACCTACCAACAGCCTAAATCAAAGCATTACCCAGACTACTAACAAATGTAGGAGACATGCTCCCACTTTGTAACATACACCCCTGGTTTTTTTTTAAACCTTTGTCTGCTGTTTGCTAGTTTAATGATATGTTTGTGTATGTTTTCAAATGCATTTTCAGATGTATAACAGCATAAAGAAATGATTGCAAATGAAACAAGAAACCAATAGATAACAATGCCTTTTCAATAGAATTTGCAACAGACATCAAGAGCATTCATTTTCAGTTTAAATCAGAATATTACAATGAATAATCAGACCTGTTACAAGAAGTTTCAGACCTGAGATTAGCCTTATGACAGCAACAGTAAAGCTTCAATCACCTCCAAACTCTTCTAGGAGGACACCATGAGAGTCCCTTGAGTTTCAAAGCCTTCAAACAGCCACCAAACATTGAAACTGAGCTGATATAGCTGAGGTTATACAACAGCAACCCCAACCAATGATGCCTTGGAAATGGTACGGCCCTTCTTGAGGGCGATTTGGCCTAGAAAATCAAACCTTCACCAATAAATCTGAATGATGACTTGAAATGAGGCGCCAAGGAATGACTTTAATACCCAGAATAGCTCGCCAAGTATCTAAGGAGTTATGAAGAGATTCGACCTTCAATCATGGAGAAAAACTGAGTTTCCAGAATTCTGATAAAGTATATCAGACCTCCAAATCACATCAAAATGTCTACTAATCATCACCAAAATGAAGTGAACTTTAAAACCAACCTCTACCAGCAAACCCAAATCAAAACTCAACAAAAATCTTCATCTTCTACCACTCAAACCCTGAAGAATTTGAACTTTGTTAAGCACTGTATGATCCTTGACGTAGAATCACTCACAAACTGACTAGGGTGGATCTCTCACCACCGAAATCAGTCCAATATGACGAGGGTTTTATTCCTCAACTCGCAGCTCAAGCACTCTAGAGGCAATCCAGCAGCATCCTGTTATGTTGCCAAAATGAAGATGTCCAAATGAGAGCCAAAATGATGTTTTATATTGAGTGAGAGGGAATTAGGGTGACTTTAAGTTTTGAATTGCCTTTTTCTCTTCTAAAATCCACGCCCCGCCCCCCCCCTTTTGAGCCTTAGAAAATTAAATCAATTTAAATTATTTATTCCTCCTTGGGCGTCCTGCTCATAAGGAAACTATTTGCACTTTTGTAGCCTTCTAAAACGACTTAAGTTATCACTTAGGCACCAAGGTACTTTTCGATGACAACTTACCCCCTCACTTAAGTTTATAAAGTTATTTTATAAAACAACTTAAGTGACTGATTAAAAGTAGCTTTTAAATAATTCAACCTTAGGCTCTCCAACACCACATTAAGAAATGAACTATAAATAGCAGTACTGAGAACTGGCCATTGCTAAAAATAGAAAGATGCCAACCACCGCAACTGCCACCATTGCCAGAAATAGTAACCTAGTGCTGAACTACTATTGGAACCACTGCTAGAAATAGCACTGCACTGAATTGTAGGACTGTTGCTAAGAATAGCACTGCCAAAAATAGCATACTACTAAAAATAGTGACTCGAAACTCGGTTAGAGCACAAACCGAGTAGCCATCGCAACTTACTAAAAATAGCAAGTTTGAAAAAGTCATCTGATGCAGATGCATGTCATACCACTCTGAAGCTCTTTGAAAACCCAGAAAGACCCAAAAACCTCTCTGCAAATCTCCTGCATGCAAATCCCTGATTGAATTGCATGTCACATCCCTTTGAAGCTCTCTGAAAACCCAAAAAGACCCAGAAGACAAATTGCCAAACTCCTATATGCAACTCCTGATATCTCAGGAGGAAACCTCCTAGAAAATAGTAAACCCTAATTTTCCCTCTAACTAGCCTATGGGCCTCCGGAAATAGGCTAACGGTCACTGGAAAGCATAGTGCTAAAAATGGGGACATTACAGAGATGCCCTGTAATCCTCATGTAAATAAAGACGAAACAGCGTGATGATTCAACATGCTAGTCACACAAGACTCCGCCTCCTCAGCACAAGACTCACCAACATCAATCTCTACTTCACCAATGTAGAGACCGGTGCCCCTATCATGTATGGATACACACACCTCATTGTTGACTGGTCCACAAGGTGCATGCATCATTACCTCTGTTGTATCTGTGTCCTGAGCTCTCAATTGGCTCTCCGACAAAGGTGACTCATGATCCCTGTAATGCAAGCTATGTGTAAACTCAAAAATTTCAGAATTATTCTTATCCTCAAAACTATACAAATCTGAAACCTCCTTGTGCTCGACCACCATAAGGGGTTCTCCCCTCAAACCATGAGTACCGCTACCATTCGTAGGTGTCATGACAGCTGTAGAAGACTGGATATCTACTGTCGATGGTGAAGATTGCACCAAGCTCAATTCCTCACAAAGCTCGTCAATTTGAATCTTTGATTCTTGAAGGGCCTTTTGAGTGCTATTCAAGGAATCCTCAATAACCATAAGCTCATCAGTAAGCTTATCCACTTCCGTTTCTTTCCCCTTAAGCGCATCATAGTAGATCTCACCAAGCATGAATAGGTGATCTCTATCGGAGAGTAGCTGTATGTAATTGGTCTTCATCTCCACTAATGCTTCTCTAAGCAGTTATGAATCTGAAAGGGAAACTCTCCATAAGGGTCCATATGTTGTCCTGAAGACCTCCAACAACATTTGGCCATCATCTTAAGGGTGTCATCGAAATGTCTAATGGCTGCACTAATTTGGTCTTCACTCACCTTCAACTGTCCTGCCAACTGATTGGACCCCTGTGTCATGTCCCCTGAAATTACTAAGCTATAAACGTTTAAATACAATTAAATGTCAAAATCGAAACATGAATAACTTCGATTTAAATATAATTATAATTATCATTGATAATATTATAATTATAAATATAATAATAATAAATCTGAATATTATAAATACTGTTAATATATTTATCTACACTCAAAAGAAATCACAAAATACAAGAAAATAATCTAACTACTAAATACTGTTACTAATCTAACCACTAAATAAAATAAATACCAAACATATTATTTCAAAACGTAATATACCAATTACAAATGAAATAATATAAAACATAATACACAAAATATACAAAATAAAGTACACAAAAATACAAATATACAAAATAAGGAAATAATGCTTGGAGCACTCAAATACCATTCCGAATCACAAGAGACAAAACCTTTCATAAAGACGCGACCTAAGGGAAGGATTCAGGATATAAAGTGAAGTGGAAAGCATTCGAAGGAGAGGTAAATATAGGAGATCAGCAAGGAAAAAGACATCAAATAGAAGACAATAGAAGAATCATCACCCGCGGCTGGAGGGAAGTCAACATTGGGAATAAAGGAAGGTATACTGTCAGAAACATTCACTTTAATCTGACGCAGGGCAGCAAGAGATATACATGTATATTGGGAAGTGGAAAGTGTAGTCGCTGGCTGAGGTAAAGAAAAGAATAAGACTTGTGATCAACCAAGGTATAAGTTGTAGGTAATTTCTGATGCAAAACAGGTAACTTTATTTTTTCTTTAACACAGACAAGGACAGGGGTAAATAATCTTTGTTACATAAATCATAATTGTAATTAAAATCTAAATGAAAGTTAGTCAAAGGTAATTAAATAATAATAAATGAAGGCTAAGTAAATGAATTAAGAATTTAGTGATAATTGGCAACTATACACATACACACACACACACACACACATATATATATATAATTATATTAAATATAAAATGATTGTGTGTATTCACCTGTTTGATAAATATATTTTGGTTATCGATATATAGAGACTCATGACAATCTCATAGGTGGTGGACACATACAAATATATATGTATATAATATATTATTTGCGATTAACTAATAAAGATGATTGCAGCCATTATTGAGCCTTATAAATAATGACTCCGTTTATTCACTATGATGTTAAATGGTATAATAAAATTCCACCTATGGGAACTCGAAAGATGTGTAACATCTAATGTACTCATGAAATATATTATAGAGGAATCATTCATAGTGAGTAATAGGGAGGAAATGAATAATCCTTTGACAAGAATGAAATAATTGTATCATCTTCGATCTAATTAGTTGTTATTACTGTAATTTATTGTTCCTAACATTTCTAATGTCTCTTTGAGAAACACTTTGAAAGCAAGATTCAAGTTTAAATGTTTCCACTAGAAAGGGGTCATCACACCCTGAGACTTGTCAACCTCATATAAATTTTTTGATTTGTGATTAGCGTCATGTAACACCAAATCAGATTGTTCTCAAGGTTAATATCGGTACCATTAGTGCCAAAAATGCCATTCCTCATGCATGATTGGGGAGATAAAGTTTGGGCAGCACTATGGTCAAAAGTGTAGTCATCCCAATCAAGATCCTGTAATGCCGACTGGGTCTTATCCAAACCCATTTGTGGCTAATCCTACATTGTTGATCTGTCAACCTCCATGATGGCATCTCCTACACCATGAAGTGTACCACACTAGAAATCGAACTTGTTGCCTACTGCAACATCTATCGTATGACTGAAAATCACCCCTGCAAGTGAAGATTGCTCTTTTGATGTGGTTGCAATAGATGATTGTTTCTTTGATTTACTTTCCTCATTGTCTGCCTCTGCTTCTTGATCAAAGCAATACTGCTGATCAAGCTTTTCAGGAGCACCTATAAGCTGCAACTCACCTTGAAGCAATTCATCTTCCTTTTCTAACCTGTCTTCTAATCTCTCTTTGAACATTCTTCTAATGTACTTCACCAAACCTATCTCCCCAGGTCTCAAGGTCACAACTAGATTTAGGAAATCAATAAAAGAAACCTGTGTCTCAAAACGATCTAGCATGTTTTGGTACTTTTCAAAGAGTTGCATGGCTTCCTGTTGATAACTCTTCCTGATTTGTTCTTCACCCTTACTGTAACCCATTGTCATACTCTGAATTTTTTTACTGATTTACCCAACAAGATGGTAGGAACAATGGCTCTAATACTACTATAGTGTCCCACCCCAGTTGGAACAACGGACCTTTGCCAGTGATAGAACTATTACCCTAGATGACTCGATATTCTTACAATTTTTCAATGTTTGACAATGTAGGCATTTTGTCTAACAGTTGTCTTGCAAGTTGTTATGAAAAAACCTCTATTGTACTTCTTCCAGGATGATAAAGTTTTGTATACCAATATTACAAATGCATATTTCATAATTTGTCATGTATAGATGAATACATTGCTCATAGTTCAGAATACTGATGTATCATACCCAACATTACATTTAGAAAAAGATCTTAAATCTAACACAGTTATAATTTCAAACTAAAAAAATCTGAATATAGCAACATCGATATATTTCAAGGATTTTGAATGACTAGAATGCCAAGAAATATTTAAATCATAGTTGAAAAACTTGCCAATTTGAAAAATTCGCCAAGCCCAAAAAATTTGACTCGACAAAAAACTCGACAACTTAAAAAATTGCTTAAATTTCATTAAAAACACATTTTTTTTTGCAAAATTCAATGATAAGGTGCATCCAATGAGTCAATAATTGAGTACATAAAAGAAACAAGCTGAGTCTAGTTGTGTTTGATTGATTTGAAAGCAAATTAGATACAAAATGGCACCCTCATGTGGAATGCGTTGATACTGATAGTCTGAAACAAAATGAAAATAGCAAATTGTTTTTGTAAAACTGAAAGTAAATACTACATTAAAATATTTCAGTTTTTACAAGTTCACATCTTCCTCTTCCCATGTCTAGTTTTCACTAGGGGAGACGGTCTAGTTGTAGGAATTTGTTGTAGCTTCTCAACCTCCATCCTGGATGTAGATGCTGGCGTTGTTGATGGTGGCACTGGCAATGACTCCTCCTTAGGCTCATCCTCAATGTCATCCAATGAGAATGCAAATCCACCCCCCTCCATTGTTTGTCTCTCTAAATCATAGATATTGTTGTACCCCAAAATTAAAATTTTTGTTACACTTGTACATTTTGAAGAAATGAGTAAAAGTCTTGTTAAATCTGTCAAAAAAGGTCAAAATTTGGGTTTGCATGTCTTGCATGAGGGGTAAAAACTCAAAATTTCCAAAATCTAACGATCTGGGTTTGCTCAAAGCGACCAATTCTACAAAATCCAAATTTCAGTTTTTTCATCCCTACTTTTTAGGAAAACTGCTATTTTTAGAAATTTTCTAAAAATAGTAACTTTTTCTGGGTTTCTTTCGAAACGGATACTGGCAAAATTTTCTTAAAATGGAAAATTTCTAAAAATAGAAATTTTGTCTGCCAGAGTCCAAACTGATTTTGATTGACTCAAAATATGTCCATATCAGGCTGGTGTAGTCAGAATCTCAAAAAGGTCAGTTTTTCCCTAGTGGGTCTATTCTGCTTTTCAGAAGCATATAAGGAGCTCTGAAGTCATCAATGGAGGTCAGGTGGCTGCCAAGCATCAGATTCAACGCTCAAGCATCAAATAGAATATCAAATGATGAACATGCATGTTGAATGAAGAAGGAAGGTGAAATCTGCCTAGAATTGACTAAGTTTGCTTGACATGGGCACCCTAGGAGAGAATAGGCGCCCATATTTTTAGGGCATCAAATGATGGAATTGGGGTTTGAGCTCCTAGGAAAAGTTGTTCAGTTTCCCCCCCAGCTCCGCAACGAGTCCGGCACCGCAGTCATCAGATCATTCAGTCACCCGAAATTCGAGGTCCAACAGAGGGTTTTCAACCAGAAGATGAAGTGAAAATCATGAAAGTAACGGAAAATTTTCTGTGAAAATCATGAAAGTAACGGAAAATTTTCTAAGTCTGGAAGTTTTCAGAGCCCCAGGTGCTGAGGGGCGCCCAGTCTTTTGGAAGGGAAAATCCAGCAATTAGGGTTTGCAATTGAGCTCAGTTTCTTCATAATTCAATCAGCTTCGCAATGGCTGTCTTCGTCAGAGCATTTGACTTGTCGTTCTCCGGCAAATCCAGATCGAGCTGAAAGTATGGAATAATGGTTCAAATGTGAAGATGAAAATCAGGTAAAATATTCTTAGTTTGAAGCAAATGGGCGCCCCTAGAAGAGAAAGGAACTGATGATTTCGAGAGCCCAAACGAATGATTTTGCCAGTGAAGCCTCCAAGATCACTTCCTCAGAACTGGTCATGCTTTCCAATAAGATCTCCAACACGTTAATCCGAGATGGCAGTCGTCAGATGCAAAAGGCTGAACAGAGGGTGAAACAAGAGTGAAATTTCAGAATTCAAAAGCAAAGGTAATATTTATGAAAAATATTCTAAGTGTAGTGGAGTTGGGCGCTGTTGTGACCTTTTCACACATCGCCCCATTCAAGATGGGGACCCCCTTAATTTTGCTCCGTTCCGGTCTTTTGGCTTGGGTCTTCTTCTCTCTCTCTCTCTCTGTCTCTTTTCTGGTGTCCTTCGGAGGTTGTGTCCGTCATTGAGCATAAACGCAAAATATTGGCCAAGTCTAAAATTAGGGTTTCATTGTTTCTGGCCAAATCAAGGTCAAGTAAAGTCAGTAAATTGAAAATTGAACTTAACAATGTTGTCAGCAGGCATCCAGCGGGCTTCCAGCCAAATTTCATCGAATTCCGAGGTACTTACTATTTTAGTAAAAGTCCGCACTGGGCACCGTGTCGGCCTTTGAGATTCCGATCATCACACTAAGATTCAGAGTATGTACTGCATCATTGCATGCCAAATTTGAGCAAAACGATAACTTACTATTTTAGCGCCCCGCTTCCAGGCGATTTCTGTGGTCCAGATGCGAGTTTTTTCTTTGTATGTCCGGATATTCTTCCTGGTTTTTTCGAGACCTTCATGACGATATAATATGCAAGACGCAGATGATCACTTTCAGATTCAAAGCCTTCCTGAGTTATTTTTTAGGGTTTGTATGTCGAGCTTTTCTTTTGTAAGCGTCGTGATTCCCCGGCGGGTTTTTCGAGAGCTTCGCTGATGGTGTGGACATGCAAACGAGATTCTCACCAAGAAGGAACTATGAGTTTGACAGGTTCATAGCCCGCCACCTCAGTTAGCTCAGACCACGACGATTAATGCCGTAAACGAAGACAACTGAGATCTTTTGATACGCACAGAAGGTGTTAGGGTTTCCAGCTCGGAGCCCAAAAATAGGCGAAAAAGGTCAAATCAAAATCCGATGTAAACCACTCCGACGCTGGCCCTTCTGTGCTAATATCCGCTAGAGAAATTTCAAGTCAACTGAGCACTTACTATTTATAGTAAGTCAGATTGGAAACATGCTAAAATAGTAAATCAAGTGCATGCGGCCAAATTTATTAACAGTCACGTGGTGAGGAGCGCCTCATTCGAATTTCAACTCGATCGGAGCTTGGGAGCTATTAGAAACAAGAACTTACTATTTATAGTAAGCCACCCTCAGAAACAGGCTATAAATAGCAGGGTGACTAAAAGTGGCAGTGTCGACAAGTCGATAAAATCATGAGGATGCTACGTTCAAAATTTCAAGTTGATCCGAGCTTCAGAGGCGCAAATTCAGAGAACTTACTATAAATAGCAGGGCACGATGCTGGCGAGGATGATAAAAATTCGTCTAAGTCTGGAGTCTCGTCCAGCAGGCATAGGAAAATGCGCCCATCTCAGCTAGAGGCATGAAAAATTTTCAAGGCATGTGAGTTCATCCTTCACACGGGGCAAAATGCGCCCAAGACACTAGAAGTCAAAGAAAGTCAACGAAATTTCATCCTGCTCAGGGGTCCAAATGCGCCCAAGATGAAAGAGGGAAAGTTGAAATTTTTTTTCTAAGGCATGGAAATCCGCCTCACCCTCCAAAATGCGCCCATCCTCCACCATGGGCAAAATGCGCCCAAAACACAAAGGAGTCAAAGTGGTCAAAGATTGTTCATCCTTCTCCAAGGCTAAAATGCGCCCAAACTGGGCCATGTAAGGACAAAACATGGAAGTTGAAGGGTCACAAGGCGTGGTGGCAAGTTTCATTCTCCTCCTACAAGGAAATGCGCCCATGTTTCAATGTAAAAGGTAATTAAAGGTGGTAATTAAGGTGAAAAGTTTACCAAAACGTGGTGAGAAGTGGTAAAAGGTGGACGTTATCCTCCTCTACACTAAGAATGCGCCCAAGGTGGTGGGCCTTAGTGAAAACTTTGCTAGGCGTGTGAAGGGAGTTATAAGGCGTTGGAATTTCCTAAGGCGTGGAAAATATTTGAAGGGGTTAAGAATAAAGTGTGATGTGCGCCTAGGAAGGGAGTTATAAGGCGTTGGAATATGTTAGAATATATTTCATGGCGTTGAAAATAAAGTGCTAAGTGAAGTATGCGCCAATGTTTGAAGGGAGTTATAAGGTGATTTTAAAAATCTTGAGGACATTGAAATTAAAATGAAGTGTGTTAGGCGCCTCAGGGGAAGAAAATAAAATATTTTCTAAGTGTTGAAAATTTGCCTAGGCATTGGGCTTTTGAATAAATATTTTCCAAGTGTGAAATGATATGGATGAAGTGAAGATAAAATGTACAAGGCGTGCCGGGAATGAATGAAGTTGATAAAGAAATTCCTCTCCACTGGCAATCAACAAAATTTTCTAAGGCAAGTTTTCAAAAGTGCAAGAGGATTTTAAAATATTTTCTAAGGAAAATTATTTTTTTCCTTGAAAATATGCCTAGAACTCAGATGATAAAATTTTCCGAGGCAAGCAACTTTTCTCAGTGATGGAGTCAAAGATGATGATAACGCAAGGTGATTCAATTTTTCAAGAAGTCAGAGCAACACAAAGTGATCACGGGCGAAGAACGAGTTTAAAATGATGGAAATAATATATTTTCTAAGGTTCAAAATTAAAAATTTAAATGAACCCGTTCGTTGGGTACCCATGGATTCGGGACATTCTAACGAAAATTTGCTTCTGGGTACTGAACATTTGCGATGATGAACGGATTTCCAAATCTTTCAAGCTTCGCCGACACTCTTTCAGTGAAGAATTTGATCAGTGCTCGAATTGTGGATTTTCCTAAGGGAGAATTTTAAGTTTTCTAAGGCAAATTTGAATAAAATGAGTTTTCAGAGTGAATTTTCTTCGAACGATGAATCTAAAGGGAATTGCCTAGATGATTTTGATTAAACTCTTCGAAGATGAATTTTCCAGAGCAGATGATGAAGTTAAAAATTCGAATTCAAGTGACAGAGCTCCGGCTGGTGAGTTAAAAGAAGATGAATTAAATCAAATTTTCAAAAGCAAAATCCAGAACGCCAGTCAAAGTCAAGTTTCTAGAAGAATAATATTCCCGACGACTGGAGACAAGTGTCAGAAACACCAGAGAGGGAAAATTCGAATTCTTGAAGTGGAGTAGTGGAGTTTAATGGCACTGGCTAAAATTAACGTCTTCTAGAATTTGAATTTTAGCTATAAAATGAGCAAGTTTTTCACTCACTTTCACAGCTGAGAAAGGCGAATTTGCTAAGTCTAAGTGAGTTGCTGAAGTTTGAAAGAGTTCGAATTTTGCTGAGGAATTGAGTTTGTGCTGAGAGAAGGCGCCTTGAGTTTGCTGAGAGTTGAAGAAGACGTCTTGAAGCTTGAAAAGGTACGCCATTGTCAAAGTACAGAGGTGTTTGCTGCAATTGAAGTTGCTTGAAAGAGGTACGCCATTGTTGAGAACTTTAGAAGTACGGCCTTGCTAGTGTTGAAGTTTGAAATCTGATTTGCTTAGTTGAAGTTGCTGGTTAAAGGACGCCTTGCATTGAGTCGAAATATTGAGAACTTTAAAAGTACGGACTTGCAAGTGTGAGATTGCTGATTGCTGATACGAAGTGGTTGAAGTTCAATTTGTTGATTGCTGATTGAGAAGTGAAGTTATCAAAGTTCACTTAGAAATCTGCTCTAAGTGTTGGAATTCAAATTTATTCAAGGAAGAAGCTGAGGTTTGCAAACACAAGAATTATTGCAGCTTCTAGAATTCGACTGCAGCCCCTATCATGTCTTATTTTATTTAATTTAATTGCTGATGAATGATTGTTATATTGCAGATGGCTGAAGCAAGGACAACCGGAAAGGACAATGGTGCCTCAAGACAGGCTACGATCAAGAGGCTCAGCAAAACATTCATGCCAGAGTCGAAGTTTATTTCAAAGCTGGGCAAGTTGACAGACACCAATTTGGGCTCCGTCAACTTGGAGGCCTTCAAGAACAGGCTGTTCGGGATTGGAAGTCATCGGGCTTCGGTCACTTCGCACAACATCGTCCGAAGTGGACTATACGCAGCTGCTGGTTTTCCGCCGGCTATTCAGTGCTCAGAGCTTATAGTGGAGTGCGCCAACTGCTACGAGAAAGAACACCGGTCGATCATGTCACCAGATGGCCAAGTACTTGCCAATCTCACTCCGGCGGCCATTGGTGAAGCTTTCGGGATCCCGGTGCACAGGAACATGATCTACAAATCCAGAGAGCGAGCAGAGCGGATGTATGCTTCTGCTTTCGAGAGATGCATGGATACAATTAACACTCACTGGATGAGCACTCCAAAGCCATCTCGTGCGAAGTTGCCGAAGCAGATCATAGCAGAGGACCTGAAACAGGAGTACTGTGATCTCATCATGATGCTGAGCAGGGTAGGTGGTTGCCCTCAGTCTTATATTTTTGAGCCGTGGATGTTTTATTACATCAACCTGGTGTTGGAAGGCAAGGATTATGTCAATTGGGCTGAGATGATCAGCGATAACATACATGAGCAACTCCTGAGCCTAAGGAGGACTAAAACGTTCTACATGAGCTCCTATCTTGTTTACATGTTGGCACGGATGACGAGGTACAGAGGAATTTCTTATAAGGAACCCGTCGGTTGTGGCTCCCATCAATTCAAGATTCATGAGGCGTGTACACAGTTGCACCTGTCGAGCACAACCCACTACAAACGTGTGAACGATTCATTCACCATGTACATCATGAGGCTACTTCAGGAGAGATTACATCACAGAATTTCTAGAGATGCCCAGGAGCTGATTGAGAGGTATGGGTGCTGGTTTATACAATTTCCGAGATTTTCATATATTAGGCTGCAAGGATTTTCTTCATACCCATATAGGCTGCCTAAGTACCCAACAGATAGAATAATAATGCTAGAGGTAGCTAGACAGTTGCTTGCCTTTGACAAAATCCAAAAGAAGAAGAAGAAAGGAGGGATAGAGTTTCCAATTGTGATGGGCAACTCGGATGAGGTGTGTCCGTCGATACAGGCAGCTAGGGAAGCCGAGAGTGAGCTTCAGTTTTATCATTTCTCATATCATACTAGCCGACAGCACTATGACCCACACCATAACATCAATTGGGTTCTGTCGGAGGAGTTTAAACATAAGGCCACCATTGAGGATTATTGGGCTGATGCAGTTGATGAGATTGAAGTGAGGAAGAGAATGTTCTCTAGGTTGCCGATTACTCTGATCAGGGAGTGTGAGGTAGTTCCAGTTCCGGACCAGGTCAGCGAGGATATGGATGTAGTCCACCCGGATTATGCAGCAGTTCGAGATACTCCACTTCCGCCTATTGATTGGTCAGAGCCCCCGAGGTTGCTGATCTTGATACTCTTTCCATCCCGGTTATGACATTCACCAGGGCATGGGTTGATAGGCGAGTGAGCATATTGAAAGGTAGGTCAATTGCCTTGACTTACAACTTGATGGGAGATCACAGATTTCACCTCACGTAGAAGGAAGGCTGTTCAGACACACGGTCCGTAGTCCGTGAAGAAA